>PVKE010000502.1:0-86147 GCA_004027555.1 Craseonycteris thonglongyai | reverse complement strand
ATGAAGAGTATAGGGATTTGTAACTTCATAAGCAAATATGCAAAATATATTGGCTTATTATTTAAATGGCATTAGCATATAATTTAGTGCTTAGACTAAAATAATCATAATGCTCTCTGGGGTTACTCTTGTAAATATAAAATGTATTACAACAATTTCACAAAGATTTTAAAGGGCAAAATAGAATTATACAATTTCAGGCTTTTATACAGTACATGAAATGGCAGAAAATCACTTGAAGGTAAACTTTGAGAAGTTAAACATGTATACAGTGTATATAGTAAACCCTAAATCAACCACGATACTAATAAAAATAATTTTAGATTACAAGTCAATAAAGGATATAAAATGGAAGTATTACATAATATATTATTTCAAACAAGGAAGATAAAGAAGAAATGGTAATCAAATAGTATATCGGACATAAAGGAAAAAAATGATAGATTTAAATTTAACCTAATGATAATTTTACATATCAAGGCTCTAAATACACAAACTCCAAGACAGGTTGTCAGATTGAATATAAAACTAAAAGTCACCTATATGTGGCTTGCAGAATTGCATTTTATTTTTTAATTGTTAAATTTATCAAGGTGACATTGGTTAGTAAAAATTACATAGGTTTTAGGTGTACAATTCTATAGTACATTGTCTATGCGTTGCATTATGTGTTCACCACCCAGAGTCAGTTCTATTTAGAAATGCATTTTAAATGTAAATGTGTAAAAAGGATAGACTAATATATACAATTCTACAAAAAATCAAAAGAAAGCTTTAATGGCAACATCAATATTATTTAAGGTAAATTTTATACTAAAAGTGGTATCAGAAATCAGAAAAAGGCTATTTCATAATATTATATGTCAATTTATTTATAATACTAAGATATGGGAGAAATCTAACCTAATGATCAATAGATGAATAGATTAAGACGAGGTGGTACACATATATTAATACAATGTAATATTACTCAGCCATAAAAAGAACGAAGTCTTGACATTTGCGACAACATGGATGAACCTAAAGCACATCGTGCTAAGTGAAATAAAGTCTGTCAGAGAAAGATTAATACCATGTGAACATTTATATGTGTAATTGGAAAAACAAAATAAACAAACAAAACAGAAACAAACTCATAGATTCATAGATACAGAGGACATTTTGATGGTTGCCAGTTGTGAGGAGGCTTAGGGGATTGATGAAAAAAGCAAAAGGGATTAAGACGTACAAATTGTTAGTTACGAAATAGTCACAGGGATGTAGACTACAGTGTGGGAGGTATAGTCAATAACATTATAAAAGCTACGTATGGTGCCAGCTGGGTGATTACTTCATAAATTATATAAATGTCTAGTCACGATGTTGTACACCTGAAACTAATGTAATATTGTAGATCATCTATAGTTGACAAATAAAAAAATATTCAAACACAATGAACAAAATCCAGAATATGGACAATATCATACGCTCTCAAAGATGTATAGCCATGGAGTTCTCATTGTTGCTAATGGGAATGCAAAATGGTACAGCCACTTTCAAACATAATCTGGCGGTTACTGAACATACTCTTACCATGGTGATCCCGCCATTAGGTTGCTTGCCATTTACCCAAAGGAGTTGAAAATGTGTCCACGCAAAGATTTGTGCATGGATGTTTCTAGCAGCTTTATTCATAATTGCTAAAACTTGGGTGCAACCAAGTTGTATTTAGTAGGTGATAGCTAAATAAACCGATACATTCAGACAGGGGAATATTACTGCACTAATATATGATCTATCAAGCCATGGTAACACACGGAGAAAACCTAAATGCATATTACTGAGTGAAAGAAGCCAATCTCAAAAGACTACATGGTCTATGATTTCAACCAAACGACAATCTGGAAAAGGCAAAACTGTGGAGGCAAAAAGGTCAGCAGTTGCCAGGGGTTAAGGGGGGTGTGGGGGGAGGGGGTATAGGCAGAGCACAGAGGATTTGTCAGGCAGTGAGATGACTCTAATACTATAATAGTGGATAGATGTCATTATAAGTTTGTCCAAACCCATGGAAGGTACACAAGTTAATGTAGTTGATAGATTTTGGATTACACATGATGGGTCAATGCAAGTTCATCCATTGTGACAAATGTCCCAGGGTGAGCATGTTGATAATGGGGGAGGCTGTGAATGTGTGAGGGCAAGAGGGACAAGGAAATCTCTTTATTTTCTTCTCAGTATTGTTGTGAACCTAATATTGCTCTAAAAATAAAATCCATTTAAAAAGTAATACATAAATACAAAGAGCAAATTAATAACGCATATACTGCTGAATTTTCTATCAAGGAAGATCATAAGGTTATAAAAGAAGAGTTGAACAAAAATCCTAGACGTCCTATCAGGAATTTCATGTTATTGGATTTTCCCACTTCTGCTTCTCCCTTATCTTTTCCAGTGTCCTTCTGAAATAATCTTTCAAATCCAGAAGATCCATTTGTGACCACATGGATGGACCTTGAGATCATTTTATCAAGTGAGATAAGTCAGACTGGAAAAATCAAGAACCATGTGATGTCACTTATAGGTGGGATATGAAAGTAACAAAGAGACAAAAACTCATGGACAGTCAGTAATTTAGTGGTTACCTGATGGTAAGAGGGGAGAGGGTAGGAGAGTAGGGAGTGGGCATAAAATATATGGTGATGGAAAGAGAACTGACTCTGGGTGGTGAGCACATAATGCAATACATGGGTGATGTAATGTAGCATTGTAGACCTGGAACCGATATAATTTTTACCAACCAACATCACCCCAATAAATTTAACAATAAAAAATATAAATGGGAAAAAAAACACAGAAGACCAAAGAGGTTAATCCCAAATAATTTGCAGCACCTAGGAAGGAAAATAGACGTTGACTTATTTTGCATGATACACTAGCTGATAAGTTTCTGCAACAGACACAGAATCTGGAGCAAGGATATTGCAAAGGAGGAACAGGAAGCGGGAGATCTGAAACAAAGTTCAGTAGGTCCAAAGTGAGATGAAGGGGTAGAGGTTAGGAGGAGGAGTTGCCTATAGGAGAGTTTCAAAAGGAAAGTTCAGTAGCTGTTTTGAAATGAATTAATCAAACAACTTTAAGTTAACATTGAATGTAAAAGATTGGGATACATCCGTTTTTAAATGGAAGCAAAATTTCATACTGGTAATTATCACAGGATTTTAAAGATAATGTGTTAAATTCTGGAAGAAATTTTGTTCCTGTAGCTCTTGGGGTGGATGAAAAAGTCAGAAACACTAAATAATCAGTCTCAAAGTCCAAAATGATCTTACTGTTGGCTTCCCATGACACAAAAGAAAAAGCCTCAGCATCGATCTAAATTAAAACATTTGAAAAATTGTGACCGATGGAATAAAGCTAAAGTAAAAAGAAAAAGTACTAATATAAAAAATAAACAGCTTTATTTATAGATATTTAAATAAGTAAAAAAAATAAAGCGATGGATATTAAACCACACTTTGACATGTTCCAGAAAAAGCCAATTCCTTTATGTGCTGAAAATCAACGAAAAGATGTGGGTCCAAACTCTCCAAAATGAATCAGCCACAGAGAAGCCAGGGTTAAGCAGCATCTCTATCTCCGCCGTGCAATTAACCCATGGGAAATCCGCGCTAGAGCTTTAAATCTGAACACACTGGCTGAAGCCTGAGAGATGGAGGCCCAGGGGGATCAAAACTCACCATCTAGTCTCGTTCACTAATACCGCTCAACGCTCACAAGATAGGCCCGCGCAGGCCGCCGTCCTCGGACCAGTCACGTGACCTACCCTAGTACTCAATGAAAGAAGGGGCCGCCAAACCCAGTCACTGTTTAAACGGTGCTGCCTTGCGGGACGAGGGATCACGTCAGGGTCTGGAGAGCAGAGAAGTGTTTACTTTGGGCTATTCATTAGTCCAGGAAAGAAAAGAAAACAAGTTTCCAGAAGGCTGTGTTCTCCCCCACCTATTTCCACATCCTAGTTTTCAGCATAGTGTAAAATAAACTTAAAAAAAAAAAAAAAAGCAAAACTGTTGCTTTGAGGACAAAGCATTTCAGGTCGCTTTGTCATGAAAATTGTAGTACAGTCGATAGGTTCTGTAGTAGCGTTCTTGCAAGTCAATTCTGACATGCGGATTTGGATGCATTGAGAGGAGGCTGCAAAGTAGTACGTGCCTTAAGGCAAATATTTAAGCCAATGTTAGAATCAACAAAAGCACAGGAAGAAGCAAACACTCCAAAATGGTGAAAATAACAGTCCCACAACTTGCAGGGGGATTGATTCTCTTTCCCATCTTTTAACCAAGTATATTTTCTATAAAACACAGAACTTGGGTTAATAAAAATGAACTTCTAATTAAAATCCACAATCTAGAATGGATGGGTAATTCAAAGATTTTGATATTATCAGCCATTCATAAAACAACCTTAGATTCTCCATCTTTTGCATACATACACATATCCTGGGTGTAATACAATTCTGAGTGTTATAAAATTAATAAAATATTTTGCCTAATATAGAGACATTGAATCCAGGCATAATAGAACTGAAGATTTACATGTTTTTCTAGAAAACTATTCATGCTTAGGTATAATAGTTTAAGTAAGACTACAAAGAAATAGTCAAACATTTAGAAAATATTGTATGTGTAGAGTATTTAATACTCAAGCCATAGACTGACTTGAAATTAAGAAAAACAGAAGCAACCTAATTTTAAATATGTTATTAAGTCATATGTGCAGGTCGTTTTCAGAAAACAAATAAAAACACCAAATCCCCCCTAAAACTAAAATAATAACAAAAGCCATGTTAGCCTGATTTGGGGGAAATGAATTTACTAATATTCAGGTTTGACAACTGTATATTTGGTACTTACCCATTTTAAGGTAGGCAATATTTTGCTGTAGGCTTTTTTGACCCTGCAATTCTATTTTGTTTTACAAGGGTGAAAGAATAGTTTATTAATAGCGAAAACAGCCAAAGTGCACTTCCAAGAGATGCAAGCTGGCCTTGAGCAAAAAGAGGTGGCTCAAAAGGCCTGCAATTCTTTTTTTACTGAAGAGTGAATTTTACAAGAATGTTTTCTATAGCTTTTTTACGCAGAAGTAGAAAATAAAAAATGAATTAAATGTTTATCAGTGGGGCATAGAAAAAGTAGAGGATGTACAAAATGCTAACAATGGAGCCGTATATCTAGTGATATAGGAAAAAACTATGGTATACAAATAAATTCAATTTGGAAAGTCAAATGTGAATATCACATATGTCCCTGGCTCTATTAGATATGTGTGTGTGTGTACATAGTAAATATACAGAAATATACGAGGGTTCTCCGGAAAGTGTACAGCCATGTAATGTGAAAAATGGAGGCATTTATGGCTGGATATTTTCCCCAAACAGTCCTTGTATATAAATGTATAGCTATTCCATTGAATAGATTGAAAATGTTATGAAAAATCTGACACCTATATTTATATCTAAATCTATATCCAAATCTCTGTCTAAGTAGATACAGATACAGATATAGAGTCTGTCTAATGTATTTGTAGACGTCCTGAAAATAGTGTGTGCATACATGCACATATATGTATACACACGTTTAAAATGTAGTATGGAGTAAAATAGAAAAAAAATACTGTGGTGAATCTTTTAAGCTTGTACATTTCTGTAATTATAAAATATTTGAAGCAAACTTCTATTAATTCTAGAATTTCAAAGGTATTCTAATTCCTCTCTTCATTGAAGTCTGTCACCTGTGACTCCGGACTGGGCTCATGCCCTGAGCTTCTCTCCCGGCAATAATCATCTTCAACTTCATTCAGCTCCCATACGTACTTCCACTTTTCGATGACAGATGGCGCTGTAGCCCAGCTCTTTGGTAGTTGTCTACAGTTCGGACACTGACACCTCACGTGTAAATGAGGTGGATTTTCTCTAGGAAAGTGGAGTTGTTCTCAGGGCTCACACATTCTTTGAGGATGGATCCTGACAAAAATATCCACACGCAGATTTTAAGGGATGGAGCTCTAAGGGAGTGCAGGGCACTCGACTCTCCACGTGTGGCGAGAGGGCTGCAGAAGGTTCTCTGAGGAACCTACGTTTCTTCCTGGCTCAATCCATCTCCCAAATGCCAAAGCCCACTAATTTAATACATAGCGATTCTGGGAGGTGTGTTGCTTTGTTTGTGCATCTTGGTTGGACTATGATGGAAATGGAACTTTTCCTCTGTGAGCCTCCTCCCCAAGTCATGGAAAACAAGGAAACACTGAGAAAATGTCACAGGGTAGAGGAGACAAGAAGACATGACAAGTAAATAAATTGTGGGATCATGGGACAAATAAAGCTCATTAGGGGAACACTAAGGAAACTTGAGCAAAGCATGACTTTCAGTTCATAACAATGTATCAGTATTGGTTCATTAATCATAATATACGTACCATACTTAGGCACAATGTTAATCATAGGAGAGCTGGGTGTCAGAATATACTACCTTCAGTAGGAACTCTGAATAAGAATGTAGGAGCTCTTTACTATCTTTATGGTTTTCTTCTGTAAATGTCCACCTATTTAAAAAATGAATAAAGCTAATACTGGATTCAGATCCAACAAGTAAACTGAAAATCATGATTTTACAATGAATGAATGATTGAGGGTGAAAGAAATAGCTTTCTGACATTAGGTTACTCACTAATAAAAGAAGGAATTATAAGGAAGGAATTAAGTCATGAATCTGTTCTAACACAACCAGTAAACTATGATTAGGGACAGACTATTTCTGTTCAACCAAGTATCTCTCTACAAATTATAATTACAAAGAGAAAATGTTAATCATGGAGAACTTAGCTTTTCATTTTGACCACGTAGTCAAAGTTAGCATCACCAATATTGGTATGAAAAAACGTTATATATCTTCTGAAAAGATACTTTGAGAGGGACCAAACATCAATTCAATAACATTCTTGCAAAAAAAAAAAAAGCATAATATAAATCTAACTAGGGAGCAGCATCAGATAAACACAAATTAAGAGACAGTTTGCAAAATAACTGATTTGTACATTTCAAAAACATAAAAATCAGAAATCACAAAGAAACAGTGAGGAATTACTCTAGATAAAAGGAGACTAAAAAGACATAAAAATTAAATGCAACATGTAATCTTAGATCCAAAAATATTAGTTGTAATGGGCATAAATGGTATAACTGACAAAATTTGAATATAGATTTGGGTCAAATAATAGCACTTAATTAATTCTAAATTTCCTGAATTGTGGTTATGCAGGAGAATGTCAGTATTTAGGTTTGAATGATCATGCTTTATCTATCTTGTTTTCAAATATATTTTTTATTTATTTATTTTTATTTTTGACAGAGAGAGAGAGAGAGAGAGAGAGAGAGAGAGAGAGATACAGAGACAGAGAGAGAACTGAACTGGGAGAGCTCCCAGCTCAGCACATGGTTCTGCATGGGCCGGGGCCGGGATTTGATCCCCGGTCCCCGGCGCTGCAAAGTGAGTGCCCAACCCACCAAGCCATCCCGGCTTCCCCTTGTTTTCAAATGGGTCAGAAATAAATAGTGTGTGCGCACACACACATATATATGTGTATCTATCCATAGCTCTATAAAGAAAGAATGATAAGAATGGTAAATGAGAGCTAAATGTAAGTATCTGATGAATCTGGGTAAAGAGTATAGGAGTTCACTATCCTATACTTGCAAATTTCTTTAAGTTTAAGATTTTGTCATAGAAAAAGTACAATCATAATTTTGGCACAATTTACTGGACCATTTATCGAAGAAGAAAGTTAAATCCCATTAAAAGGATCTTTTAAAAAGGGAATTTAAGTGAACACAAAACAGCTTTCAAAAAGTAGTGAGGAAGTCCACCTACTGGGAAGAAAAATTTGTTAACACTTGTAATTGACAAGGATTTGGCTTCTAGAATATATAAAGGATTTCTAAAAGGATTAGGATTAACAAATTACCCTCCCAGTGGGGAAAATAAGCAATTTATACCCAACAGGGAATTCACAGAATATAAAATACAAGTCACCAAGAAACATATAAAAATTATGTTCCATCTTACGTAGAAATCAGAAAAATTAAAACATAATATTTCTCACCTATGGAAATGTCAATTTATAATAAGTTAATTTGTATGATGTGGTCAAAGAAGTGGAGAAACAGGCATTCTCTATATCGGCAATGAAAGTGCAAATGCATTAAGTTTCAATATTGCACATAATGGCCATGAAAACTCAGGGACTGACTAAGCTGAATTTCTGGAATCAAGCAATGCAAAGTAAAATGCATGCATGCTGGATATAAATTATTACTTGCCCCCGTATTTCAAAACGTTTTATATGCACTTCAAGAAAGTCTTATAAAATCATAAATGTTGAAAGGGAATACTCAAGAAGTCAGAAATAAAGCCAACACAAGGGATAGATTGTATTGCCGGCGCCATTAGCTAGCATGGCCGACTAACTACCATTATGTCTAATGAAATGTTTGTGACATAAAAGGCTATTCCAACTGGTTGGAATGTTACAGAGTGTTCTTCGATGATAATACGTCCTTGGTTTTCCACTGACAGGAGGAAATGAACAACCTTTATGTCTATTGATAATTTTATCATTCTCTTCAGTATCTCAACCTTGAACCAAATGTAATGAAAATGCTTTGAAGCGTCGTCATAGTATTCATGGTTTTCCCACTCTAAACATAGGCATCCCGCCTCAGGTGGGGGTTGTTGAAGCTGCCAGCTGGGCCCATCCATCTCCCAACTGCATCCCCAAGATTCTGGCCAGGACAAGAATAGAGCCTGGCGTGTACTTTAAAGCCGTCGAAATGCATCAGAGATTATCACGTGCCCCTGACTGCCACGAATGATGAATAGACATGTCATTATTTTCCATGTGGTTGGTAATATTTAGATCAGCAGTCCCCAACCTTTTTGGCACCAGAGACTGGTTTCATGGAAGACAATTTTTCCATGGACCAGTGTGTGCGTGTGTGGGGGGGTGCGGTGGGGGGTGGAGTGGGAGGAGGAATGGTTTGGGGATGATTCAAGTGCATTACACTGATTGTGTATTATTACATTGTAATATGAGGGCTGTCCTGAAAGTATCCAGCCATGCACTATGAAAAATAGAGGCATCTGTGACTTGAATTTTTTCTGGACAGCTCTTATATGTAATGAAATTATACTACAACTCACCATAAGGTAGAATCATTGGGAGCCCTGAGCTTGGGTTTTGATGTGAGTCTGCAAGCCATTGACATATGACGATCTCTGCAGTCAAACCTCTCGGATCATGTGAATCTGTATTTGCAGCCACTCCCCAGGGCTAGCTTCATTGCCTTGGCTCCACCTCAGATTGTCAGGCATTAGATGCTCATAAGGAGACACAGCCTAGATCCCTCGCATGTGCAGTTCACATTAAGGTTCATGCTTCTATGAGAATCTAATGCCCCCGCTGATCTGTCAGGAGGCGGAGCTCAGGGGGTCATGCGAGCCATGGGCAGTGGCTGTAACTGCAGATGAAGCTTCAATCACCCACCCACCGCTCGCCTTCTGTTGTGCAGCCCAGTTCCTAACAGGCCACAAACCGGCTTCCTTCTCTGGCCCGGGGTTTAGGGACCCCTGATTTAGAGTAACTTGAGTTGGAATCCTAAAAATTCCATGTCTTACAAAGGAAAGGCTAGAACTTAAGGAACACTAAAAGGTCATTCTTCAGACCTAACTATTCACATCTGAGCCTTTGCCCCACTCTGGGTCACTATACCCCCTTCATTCCATAAAAAAAAATCAAACATCACTGTGGACGTCCATGCTGTTGCATCTAGTGGTCCATCTGGTCCATCTTATTTGACGGCTCATCTGCATTCACATGTTGGTGAGCCTCCTCCTTTGTACTCTGCTGTCTGTTGCTGGGTCTCTATTCTCCTGGTTGCCCACTGAACTTTCTGATGGGTCCAATTCAGCCTCATTTATGAGTTCCCCTTCCTCCCCTTCATGGCCCTATGCTGTTGGAATCTTTCGCCATGGTGGTAGCCTCTCCATATGATCTATTTCCACGTGTCTAATCATGGATGCAGTCATTCCAGTCCCCACCCACCTCCACTGACCCTGGGCCTGGCCACATGTTACTCCTCTAGGCAACAGGACAGTTGCAAATGTGACACAATCAGAGATCCCAAAAGAAAAGCACTTGCACATGGGGGTTTGCCTTCTCTTGCTTCTTTTAAGAATGCCACAGGGAGGAGGCTGAGCTAGCCTGCTTGATGACGAGGGGCATCTTGCCAAATGCCCCCTGTCATAATTTGCCACCAACCAAACTCTGCCCATGTGAGGACGCCTTTGACGACTTCAGCCTAGGTCCATAGAATCACTAAGTCTACCCACAGAAACATTAGAAAGAGTAAATACTGCTGCTTTCAGCCACATCTTTTAGGGGAAGAGTTTGGTCATCAAAGCTGTCTGATAGATGAGTACACATGGTACTTAGCAGCGTGGTTGCACAGAAACAAAACTGTGAAGCTCATGGCACTGGGTTTGGGATGGAGCAACAAGTATAGATTGAAAACACAGAGGAGACATGTTTAGGTAAAACTGGAAAAAGGTGTGCAGGACTCCTCTGTGTGGAGGCTGGAAAAAATGGCAAAGAACTAGCTCTCACAGGCTGGAAAAAAACAGTGATTTCATGTTGGAAGGTCTATGTGATGACCTTGGTAAGACCAGTCCCAGGTAGACTTCTCTTCGTTGAGTCTGAGAAGCTACTGCAGAAGAGATAGGTGAGCTAAAAAATAAGGAAAATTGAGGGGAAACAGGGGAATCAGAACATGCCAAGTGGTAAAACAAAACTCGTTTTCCATCTCAAGCTAGCATAGGGAATTAGAAACAGAAATCATTGCTTTAAGACACTAAACTTGGGCACAGTAAAAATGAACCCACACCATGGCATTGAGCACAACAGGCATATGAGTAATTCCACACGTTTGTCTCTAGGGCAGACTTCTGGTGATGTATACCTGCACATGTCCTACAGCTAACCTGAAATCCACTTGAGTTTGCATAGATTTCTTCTATGGATAAAGTCAGAAATGGAATTCCACGTGTTCCTGCCTCGTACATCCCACTAGTAAGTGACATTGCTCTTACAATCATCAACTATGGAGCTACCTCCTGTGGTTCTGGGTGACTCACCCCCTCTGCCCACTCTCCTCTGTTCAAGTCCAGTTATCTACTTTGAAATATGCAACTTAGATTTCTTCCATATGTCTTGCACACCCTCCTGCAAACACCTACCAGGAGCAGGAACCTAGTTTAGGATGGAGTCTGTTTTGTTCCTGCTCATGTTTTCCTCTTCATTTTCTCCTTGGAAGGAGATTGCCACATCCTGGCTTCTTGGATGAGACAATGAAGGAGTCTCACCGTGATAATGCGCTTCAAGTGTTCCCAGCTTTTCTTCCTCAGAGCCCACATCAGATGTGGGAGGGAGGAGTTCACAGTCTAGCAAAGCGCCTCCATCAGAAGGAAGGAGGGAAGTGAAACGCCTCTGTTCACCAGACCGGAAAGAGAGTTTTGTGGGCTGGGGGAAGAAATGAAGGCGAGAGGCTGAGAGGAAGACACCATAGGAGCTGGAAACAGGGGACACTTGGGCTCAGTGTCTTCTTTGCTCATCAGAGACAGGACGACGTCCTATGGCGAGTGGTGGTGAGACCATCAGGGACACACTGATGTCGGATCTGAGGTCTACTCAAGCCAGGACAGGGTCTTCATCATGTCTGCGTGTGGGCATGTGCTCTAGGCAACACACGACACTCTACACAAGTCATGCTAACCTGAGGGTACACACACAGAGGATCAAGTATAACACAATGAAGCAGCACACAACACAAAAACCATCCCCACACTTGGGAAGACCCCTCAGAACCCATCAGACTGGCTGAGTTGCCTCTCACCTGTATATACCCATTTGTGCTAGCTGGTACAGACACAGGTGTGGACAACAGAGTGCTCAGGACAACCTGAGTAAGTGTTAGACCCACAAAGAAAAACCAGAAACCGCTCTAGCTCTCATTCTTATCTACACGTGAGAAGCGGCTATAAAAGACTTGAGGCCCCCGTTGAGAAATTGTGTCTGACATTCCAAGTCACTGCTTTCACTCAACTTCAGTTATATGGAGTCCTGATGCTCCTGTCACACTCATAACTCACCCCTTGTCACATTATAGCTTATTTCCCATTCCCAATGTAACTCCCAACTCCATGCCTGCACCCCACCAGAAAGTGTGGACAGGCAGGTGGTTGGCAAATCAAGACAACGTGTGTGATGCCCTAGTTCAGCCTATGTCTTAGCTCAATGAGGAGGAAATCAGTGATTTGCCATGAGTGTAATAGCTTAGAGGGAAGAATGGGCAGTGAGTGAGTAGGAGGCTGTAAAAACAAAAATTATGGAAGCCAGGATGGCTCAGCAGATTAAGCACTTGCTTTGCAGCCCCAGGGACTGAGGATCGAGTCCCAGTCCAGGCCCATGTGGACCCATAGACTGAACTGGGGTGTGCTTCCCACGTGGGAGGCCCCCAGTTTAGTTCTCACCCCTGGTTCAGCCCCGGTTCAAAGGGGCATGCCTTCCATGCAGGAGGCCCCCAGTCCAGTTTCCATCCTGCACGGCCCCCACCCACCTGTGTGGAATGAAACCATGTCAAAAACTGATGACGTACCACTATGGAGACGGCTCTGGGCCCTCCCCCTTCTCTCTGTCTCTGTCAAAATCAATAAAATAAATCTTTAAAAAAAATCACCATCCCTTTTTAAAAACATCTTCCCAAGTTGCTTCCCTGGACACAGCCAGGAGGAATGCGGGATGCAGGGAGGGTTCCACAGTGCACCGATCACACGCAGACTTCAGGAAGATCCCTTCTGCTTCATGGCCTGGTAGCCCCATCTTGCTCCTTCTCCCCACCCCTATTCCTTCCCAGGAATGGCACCTCTTTCAGGTCAGACCCTGGAAACCAGTTTTCCTCAGGTAGGTGTGTGAAAAAACCCTGGGTTTCCTTGGGCTGTTTCCACCGTGAGTTCTCAGTACACACATCACAATAAACTCACAATCGATCATCAAGACTGTTGGTGTAAATGTCCCACAACTCCCTTATCCAGTCATCTATCAAAGGACTCTGGTTGTTTTCATGACTTGGCCACCGTGAACAGGGCTGTGATGAACATCGGGGTACAGATATCTTTGCAGATTAAGGTTTTCAGGTTTTTTGGGTAGATGCCCAGGAGAGGGATTGCTGGGTCCTATGGCAATTCCATTTCAGAATACTACTCAGCAATAAGAAAAGATGAAATACAGGCATTTGTGACAACATGGATGGATCTTGAAACCATCTTATGAAGCGAAATAAGTATGAATGAAAGAATCAAGAAGCATATGACCTCACTCATAGGTGGAATATAAAACTAAAAGGAACAACGAAGCAAAGACTCGTGGACACAGTCAATAGTTTAGTGGTTACCTGTGGGGAAGGGGGGAGGTGGATGGCAGAGCTGGGGAGGGGGGAGTAGGGAGGAGGCATCAAATATATGGTGATGAAGAGAGCCGATTCTGGGTGGTGAGCACATAATGCGATGTATAGACAATGTCATGTAGAGTTTTACACCTGGAAACATTGTCATTGTTATCAGCCAATGTCACCCCAAAACATTTAACAATAAAAAAAGAAAAAAGATATATGAATGACAAAAAAAAAAAAGGCTGTTGGTTTGACAGGACTGGACTGGGCTGAGGCCCTGCATTGCTAACGTTTGCAGCTGGTGCGGAGAACCCCTGAGCACCCCTGTTCCATCCTCTCTGGCCGCTGGGGACATGCCCCCGGGAACTGGTGCTGACGAGGCACGGTGGCTGAGGTGCCCCCTCTCTGGGCCTTCCACTTCCAGCCCGTTTATCTTCCCCAACTGCCTGCATGCAGCTGCTCGTTCCAAAATTAGGGTTTGTTATTTGACTCTCATCCTGCCCTGGTGACCTGCACAGCTCATTTGCAAGTCTCAACACCCCCCGGAGAGGTCAGCACCGAACAAGGGGCCTTGCTTGTATCTTTTGGGGTTGCAGTCAATGGGTGGCCATTACATGTCAGAAAAGGAACCCTTGGGGGCTGTGAGCAACCGCGGAGGGAGGTGCTGGAAGAGGGACTGACAAGCCCAGACCCCCTGCACGATCCCCTGCTCCCCCCGCCCGGCCCAGCCCTCGAGTTTTCTGGAAGGTGCCACATGAGCGCAGCCTCCAAGCAGGCTCTGCAGTGCTGTAAGAGCAGTGCGCAGGCGCCAAGAAGCCCCCTCCCCGAGCGAAACAGGCCCTGCAGTGCATCAAGAGTGCGCATGCGCCAAGAAACCCCCTTCTGGCAAGCGGCAGACCCCTGCAGTGCGGTGAAACGAGTGCGCAGGCGCCACCAGAAGGCCCCCCTCTGGGGCAGGGCTGAGCACTGGCCTCCCCCCACCTCCTCCCACCTCCCCCCATCTCCCCCTCCAGGTGATTGACAGGAGACGTGGCCTCCGGGAGAAAGGGGTGCCGCATGGTGGTCTTAGGAAACCTGTTTCCAAATACAAATGCCTCATCAACGTCTTTTGTTACTGCGAGTACCCAAGGCACTTGTTCCTGGCTGGCAGCCCACGGAGTTCACAATGGGGAAGCGAGGGAAGCGGGCTGAGGTCAGTCTGACATCTAATGTCTGAAATCAGCGCGCTCTTCGCCTGCCAGCCTTAATCACTTAAATGTCAAAAGAAAAAGGAATAAAAGACAAAATCCTGACCCTGGCAGCTTTCAGATGGCAAGGGAGGAGCGCACAGCGGACTCCTTTGCTTTTCGTGCTCAAGGCATGTTGTTGAAGCTGCCCACACACACACCCCTGCCGTGCAAAACTTCTTCCCAATTCCCCTGGACTATCTCCCAGGTACAGAAGGCAGGGCAGAAGCGAAGCACAGGCCTAGGGACGCTCCCGTCCCATGGAGGGACCAGTCTGGACCCAAGATCTGGAAAGGACAGGTAGACAGCCCCTCCCCACGTCTGCCCTCCCCTTCTCAGCTGCCCCTCTTGTCCCCACGCCTTTGTCCTCAAGCTAAGAACCCTATTGATTTCCCCATCGGCTCAGATGTGAACGTGCTGGTTCCCTATCGGCCCAGGTCACGAATCCACGCTTTGCCCCGGAGCCCAGCTAGACCAGACTTGGTTGCGTGGCACCGATCCGGGGCAGCACCGAGAAACTCTGGAACTTCTCGCCCCGTCTCCACACTTTCTCAGGGGCAACGTTTTTATCATCACGGAGACACAGCAGAGGCCCTCCACAGCCCATAACCTCAGCTCGCAGGGGCTCAAGTGGCCCCTCACAGCCCCATCCAGCCTGATAGAAACCCATAGGGAAACCTGGTGGGAGCCCCACCGCCTGTCCCTTGGGTGACTGTAGTCGCCCCTGAATGCATCTTCCAGTTCCTTCCCTGGCCCCTCCCCCACCCAGCAACCCGTTTTAGTCGGTGGGGAAACCAGAGCCCTCCCCATCCCTGGAATGCGCTCGATGAGTGACCCTCGGACTTTAGCGACACTCCAGCCACTGGCCGGCCCCTTGGCAGTTGCCTTGACAAAGGAGCTCTCTCGTGTTGGCCTTTGCTCTCTGCCCAGAACCACCCCCACCTACAGCGCCTGCTTGGTTAACCCTTTCCGCGCCTTGAACTCTCCGCTCAGAATTCACCTCGACGGGGTCCTGCCCCAACCCTCGCAGTCAGTTAGGAAACGTGTACTTTCCCTGCACAAGCACTCTGTGTGCACCTTCCCCCGATACGTGTGTCATTCTTACCATCACTCTACCCTCTCATAGGCGTGATCCTGAAGTACACAGTATACATTAGCATTGTCAACGTAGAGCATGGAGCTTCTATGGGTCCACGAATATATCCCAAGCCCCTAGGACAGTGCTCAGTGTAGAGAAGGCATGCCGTACCTACAGACTCAATAGAGACATAGAGCTTAGGAGCAAGAGACAAAAGGATGGTCTAGAAACCGTGAGTTGAGTGGCAGAAATGGATCACGAGAGCAGAAAGGTGGCATCGCAAAATACATAGGCTCAACACGCTTCCCAGATCCTTTTGTGACACATGAGCCCAGAGGGTAATGCTGGCCCGATGAACTGTAGGTAGCACAAAGCCCAGACAGACACCCCGAAATTATAGCTCAAGAACAGAGGTACCCTCATGGCTACCCACTCCTTCCTGCCTCGACCAACATGGCCCTCATCAACATTGCTTCCCTGGAACAAACTGAGGACCCCTTTGGGTATGAAACTTGTGTTCTTGAAAGCCCCCATGTCCCAATGAGTGGCTTCAGTGTGAACATTTTTGTCTCTGCTCGTCTGCATCATATGACTCCTCAAAAGTCTGTGATGTCCCATGAGCAGGGAGGGCTTCCTAGCATGAGCAACAATCGGCTCAGTCTTTGAAATCAGGGAGCCTCTGTTCTGTTCATGGGACCCTAAAAGACCCTCTTTGGGGGCAGCTGTTTTTCAATCCATTGCAAAATGTGGAATGTGCCTCCACTTAGACCGACCTCGTTTAGTTTTTGAGAGATAGGTTTTCGAAAATGAGCAAGAACATCTACTGCAGCGTTATTTGTGAGCCAATACCCTTATCAATATGTGGCTGTTAATGGGATAAGGTGACCATCACAGTGGTCATCACATAGCTGATTTAAAAAAAAAAGAAGGAAAGTTCTATCTGTGGTGAGATGGAAAAATCTGATATTTGTAAAAGAGAAACTATTTCAAAAGGAAGTGAAAAGGGAAGTGGGGATGGTTCACTGGATTAAGCACTCACTTTGCAGCCCCGGGGACCCAGGATTGAGTCCCGGCCCCAACCTGTGTGGACCCATATGCTGAACTGGGGCATACCTCCCAGTTTAGTTCTTGCCAGGGCGTGTTTCCCATGTGGGAGGCCCAGGTCTGTGCAGCCCCTTGCCCACCTGTGTGGAACAAAACTATGTCAAAAACTGATGAGGTGCAATTATGGAGACGGCTCTGGGCCCTCCCCCTTCTCTCAGTCTCTGTCTCTCTCTGTCTCTGTCAAAAACAATGAAAAAAAGTAAAAGCAACACAGTGCATCTGCATCGGCACTTTTGAGTATGTTTGTCTAGGCATTAAACCCTTTTGTAAATGTCAGTCAATGTGGAACGTTGACATCTATTAAGTGAAATGAGACAGACATGGGGCATAAGATGCACTAATGCATTTATACACGCTAGAGTGCTTTAATGTTCGCAGCAACTGCAAATTATTCTTGCTGTTTTCCATGCCCTGCTCCATTGACCTTCCTCATCACCACTTTCTCAGCCCCTCAGTGCCTTTTCTGGGTCTGTCCCGCCCCCTCCCCTCCATTCAGCCCCCCTTTCTCCTGCAATTCCTGCGGATTCTTTGAAGGTGGTTGCCTCAGGCCCAGGACTCCCAGTTTTGAACGCTAGATGGCGCTGTGACCTGTTGCGTGAGAACTGTCCCAACAAAGATACAGGTGGGAAAGAAGAGGCTTTAAAACAGAGAACGTGCATGTCTTAGGGACCCCCACTCCCCTCCTGCTTGGGGGGGTACCGGGGGCTGGTGTGCTCTTGTTTAAAGGCAGACAACTGAGGGTCTGAGCGAAGGGGCTTCTTGGGGACCCTCCTGGGACTGAAAACTGTCATACGCGGGATCCCACACCGCAAATGAACATGTGAGGATCTGCTAGGTCGGAGTCTACAGAAATAAGCCAAAAGGGAAAGCTCAGGTGAGGAATGTTGGCAAATGTCGCACCCCCACCCCCACCCCCGCCAATAACACTCAAAATAAGTAAAACAAATCAACAAACAAAGGCTCTTGAAATAATAGACCTTAAGTGATAAGAATGATCCCCCACTCCCCATTTTAATTATCCTTGATTTAAGTTGTTTTAATGCTATGGGGGAAATCCATTGTAAGTGCTTTTGGGGGGCAGAGCTTTTGACTACTGGTCCCTGCAAAAACCTCAATTTAAATTTTTACTTAGTTGATTACTTCTGGAGACATTATAAATATGAATGAGGAGGGAAGATAAAAACAGTTCACATTTGTATTTAATCAAAGTGTATATAGAAACTTGTTCATACCAATTAGCACACTCCAAATTGGATTAAGTGGAAACATTAAAAACAGTGTTGCAATATTTTGCTCTCAGACATTCGGAAACGTATAGCAAATTTTCTATTTTAAATCATGAAAATAAATTCCAGGGGACTACACTCAGCAAAAGGTAGTATAAAAGGGGGAAACACAAGCCATCAGCTTGGTGGATATATTTGCAACTTTTATAAATAGCATAAGGAGCATCTATCAATTATGAAAAGAGTAAGAGGACAAGGAGGAACTGGGCAAATGATATGAAAAGTCACAGTACAGTAACACAGGATAGAATGAACCATGTTCCTCACAATTGTGTTGCTGTTTTAAGAAAATGTCAGTAAACATACATCGCTACCCAAAAGCCACCAGCCAACATTTGCCAGAGGTCAGGGTCACAAGGAAGTTTAAATTCTGGGAACAAAGTGATGTTCATGGGGGAAATAAGTGAATGACTTCATTTTCCCAACATCTTATTAGTTTGCACAGTTATGAAGAAGTTCTGTTTACAGTTTTATTGGAAAGCACTGTGAGGAGATTAAGCGTGACAGCAAGATGAGAAATATTTTGTTATCTTTACCTTTGGGATGTTCACGTTTGTCCCAAGCAACGTAGAGATATTGGAACTTGCGTGCAGTTAATATTTCTCCGCAATCAAAATGTCACAGACGTTTCAGAACATAGGATCCATGTCTCATCTTCAGCAGGACACAGGGTGATGTAATTTTTTTCCCCTGAAGATAACACAGTGTGATGCTCACTCTCACCAATAAACTTTTGACCAGATCTTTTTAAAACTGTGAGCTGGAGGGTTGTGGTATCATTGGCTGCCTGTGTTTCTATCCAGTCCCACCCAAACACAGTGGTATTAACCTCAGGGACGTGCTGTGGGGGCTTCCAGCTGGACCTATCCAGTCACCAAACCCACTCTGGACCCCCGCCAGGGTCAGATGAGAGCTTGAGATGCTTTGTTTCATTTAAAGAGACACAAGGTGGACAACTATGGAGACAGCTCTGGGCCCTCCCCCTTCTCTCTGTCTCTCTGTCAAAAACAATAAAATAAATCTTAAAAAAAAACACAAAAACAAAGACATGAGGTGGGTCAGCGATTACCTGTGCTGCCCCAAGATGGCTGGGAGTGAGCATGAGAATGTCTGTCTAGGGTTATAAGAATCCAAGTTGCAAATGTCCTGGGGGGGGGCCCTTTCAAAGAGATGGGGTGCCAACCAGAAAAGGGTCTCACTAGAGGATCACAGGGCACTCACTTTCCAGTTTGCTTTAAAAAGAGTATCTGTTCTTATCTCTCCACCCCAAAGGACTCTTGCAAAGTTCTCTGCGGATCCTAACTCTAAGAGAGGGGTGTCCTTGCTCTTGGGACTTAGCCACACAGCAGACTCCCCCTCCTGGCAGCCTCCTCTCCTCCCCACACCCCTACACACCCCTGGGACCTGTATGGCCACGTCTTTTCCGGTCTCTCTTCTTGCACTTTGCAAGTCTCTACTGTGTTGTGTTTTTTCAAATGTGTTCTCTATATTAAAGTCACATTCCCCCCTCCCTGATCTCATTCTCCACCCCTTGTCACATCCAAGCTTCTTTTTCTGTTCTCTCTGGTAAGAAAAGACACACAGCCCAGTTCCCTTTGGGACCCACCCCGGGGCCCCCCCTGAGTCCAGGCGAAAAACCTCATAATGCAGTTACACCAGGGCAGGCTTCTCATGGGCCTGTTGAGCCACCTTTTTGTCTGTTGATGGTAAGAACCGGAAAACGAATGAGCGACCGTGAGCTCAAGGGACAGGGGTGGTGGGGGAAGGAGAAGCCGCAGATGCAACAACAGCCCACCTCTGGCGCCCCCTGCACCCCTCTGGCCAGGACTCACGCAAGCGCATAGGCGCCCCCTGCATTGCACCGTGGCAACCGCGCAGGCTCCAGCAGGGACGCACAGAGGGCGGGGGCCTGGTCCCCCTGGTCCCCCTGGGGCCACCTGTCCTGAGCTTTGCTGAAGGTGAGGAGTGAGGGCTGCAGGAAAAGGGCTGTGAAGGCCTGACTTCCTCAGACACAAACTATCAGAACCTCCCAGGTGAACCTAGACCCAGTCTGACACCTGCCTGCCTGTGCTTGCTTGGTCCCATCCCCAGCTTTGTCCTCGTCCCAGAGAGTTTGGGGCTCTGGTCAGAGAGGCAGGGAGATGACCAGCTGCAGTTATCGGATTTTTTTTTTCTGTGGTTCAGTTAAGTCAGCCTTCTTTCCAGAAAGTTCTTGTCATCCATCTTTAAGCACTCTTATGAAAACGGCAGCTGCCTTTACCGGTACTTTCCATGATGATTGAGGTTCATATTTTGACCCAACATGGCTACAGTTTTCCTTCCACGTTTGCATGACCAGGGCCTTCATTTAATGACTGGGACACACTTCCTTTCTGGCTACAACAAGGCCTGTTTTCTGCACATTAAAAACACTTTATGGGGGAAGCCGGGAGCGCTCAGTGGGTTAAGCGCTCACTTTGCAGCGCCGGGGACTGAAGATTGAATCCCAGCCCCAGCCCTTGTGGACCCATAAGCTGAACTGGGGTGTGCTTCCCATGTGGGAGGCCCCCAGCCCAGTTCCCACCCTGCGTGGCCCCCACCCACCTGTGTGGAAGGAAACCATGTTGAAAACTGATGATGTACAACTATGGAGACTGTTCTTGGCCCTCCCCCTTCTATCTCTCTCATCTTTCGTCATGAGGGCCACTTGGTTTTCATGCAGTTGGCACCTTCCCTAAGAATGCCATCAGCAGATATGCCCTCTATGACCAGTGACCCCACCGGGACAGGGAAGCGGGTAGGAACTCCCACGGAAGCCATGTTCACGGCCAACCAAGTTGTGACCAGGAAGGTATAGACCCAGGATTGGTGAGCAGAGTGAGTGCTGTCATATGGGCACAGAAGTGGGCCTGTAGTGAGTTGCCATGGAGGTTCTAGAACAACTGGCCTTGTGTGCGAACCACAGCAGCATCCTGGGTACACACTCTACCCCTTCATACCCAACCCCTCTTATTTTTAAGATTTATTTTATTGTTTTCGACAGAGACAGAGAGAGACAGGGAGAAGGGGGAGGTCACAGAGCAGTCTCCATAGTTGCACATCATCAGTTTTCGACATGGTTTCCTTCCACACAGGCGGGCGGGGGCTGCACAGAGTGGTAACTGGGCTGGGGGCCTCCCACATGGGAAGTACACCCCACTTCAGCATATGTATCCACATGGGCCGGGGCCGGGATTTGATCCTTGGACCCTGGGGCTGCAAAGCGAGCGCTTAACCCACTGAGCCATCCCAGCTTCCCCCCAACCTCTCTTTAAGTCCCATAGTAACAATCTCCCCCAAATTGCAACTCCAAATCTCCTCTAATTTCTTACCTCAAACCAGGAATTAAGATTTCAGGCTGGGAGACACACTGTTTAGTGAATTCTAAGTCTACACGTCTGAATAGAGAACTGTGAATGGCAGGGTGCACAGCCCACAGAAATGTAATTATATTTTCCTGCCTCCACAATCATGCTGCAAAATCATATGAAACTCAAGGTGTCAACTAATTAACACCTTCCATCATGAGATGATCTCTATAGTATCTCCTTCAGGACCCTCCATCCATCCAACCTCACACCCCAGCGTTTCAGCTGCTGGCGGTTGAATAGACCTATTTCCGTGGAGTCTTATTAACTCATTCCCTTTAGCATCAAAACACGAACTGGGAGAAAAAGCAGCTGACAGGGAGCTCTGCTCATGTTTCTCACATCTGGGCATGGCTTCCTCAGATACATCTGTTTTCTTCATTCTGTCTTGATGAAGCCATAACTCACCTCCAAGGCCTTACTTAACTCACTCTTTGCCAAAACCCAGGTTCTACCCTCCGACCCTCATAAGCCATACACAGACAAGGTCAACTGCAGAAGCAAATAAAGGGAACAGGCACCGTGATGAATAAAAGAATAGCACCCAATAACCCAAGACAATTACAATGCCCCATAATAAAATCTGCAGAAAAAAATGACAGTGTCCTATGGGCTCCATCCATGAAAGTACAATAACGCTAATCTTGTACTTTTAAATATGAACAACGGTGCTTGCTTTGGAAGCACACATACGACATATGGAAAATAGCTCATCTCACAAGCACTTTGGATGGAGGACTAGACAGGGACCGTGGGGTAGGGGTAGAAGAAGTCCCCTGTACCTCTCAGTCCATCTGTCCCCCAACTGCCCAAGGCAGTTGAGAGGTGCATCAGTAGAGACGTACATAATGCTCCGTGAAGATGCACTTGACCCTGGGAAAACCTGCCCAGTGGAGCAGTTGCCTCTTCTTTTCCATCAAATAAATACATGATGGCAGCTTTATTCCCAGGAACAAAGTATACACTTGATGGCCCAAGTAACACGGTTCTGTTGACAATCCCCATATCAACAATTGTATACAATATATGATCAAGTCATACCCTTGTACTCAGCACCCCATCCCGGACCCTGGATTGAAAACTTTGTTCTTTAAGATTTATTTTTATTGTTTGAGAGAAGGTGAGAGAGGGTGGGGGGAAGGCCCAGAACAGTCTCCATAGTTGTCCATCATTAGTTGTGACATGGTTTCATTCCACACAGGTGGATGTGAGGCTGTATGGGGTGAGAACCAAACTGGGGACCTCCCGCATGGGAAGCACAACAGGTCAGCATATAGGTCCGCATGGGCTGGGGCTGGGATTTGATCCTTGGTCCCTGGGGCTGCAAAGTGAGTGCTGAAGCCACTGAGCCATCCCGGCTTCCCCTTTATAGAAACTTATAATCAGATAGTGTTGATTTCCCCCAAAAAAATCATGGCTAATGAAGATCTCCCTCTCTCTCTCTCTCTCTCTCTCACACACACACACACACACACACACACACAAACCGGCTATTTCTCAGCCATAAAAAGAGGAAATCTTAGGACAGCATAGATGAATATCGAGGCTATCACGTTAAGTGAAACAAATCAGTTAGAGAAAGACAAATACTATGTGATCTCACTTGTATGTGAAATCTAAAACAAACAAAAACAAACTCCTAGGTCTAGAGGATGGGTTATGATTGACAGAGGGATGATGGGGGGCAAACAGGTAGAGATGATCCAAGGCGTGGTGACAGGTACAAACTCGGTCCTGGGTGCCGAGCATGCTGCCACATATAGAGACGTCACATTCTATAGGGTTGTACACCTGAAACTTACATAATGTCAATCAGGTCCTTGCCCTGGTGTCCAGAAGCACAATGACCTTCAAATTCACCATTTCTTTGTATTCTCATTGCCACACCTTTCTCTTCCAACATCAAGGTAGGGGAAGGGGTCCCTTTACTCTATCAGGCACACAATGCAGGAAGATGACAACCTATTGACATATTTGATGAGCTATGTTAATAAATGAATGGGTGTTAAAATACTGGCTAGTTTCTCTAAAAAATATATTTGAAATATAATCCCACTCCAACGTGCCTCCAACCCCGCTTTCACACGGATCTGTTCTTTTCTGAGCTGATGATCTCTGTCTTAGTTTGCTTGTGGTAGGCAATCATGCCAACTTCAGAACTTTGTGAGATTTTATTTTCCAAGTCTTCCCTCTCAATCTGCTGGCTCAGGAAGCATGTGTTTCACCTCCCAACTTAGCGAAGGCAGTAGAGTAACACTATATGTTGCTACTGCAGAAGACAGATTATCATCTTTCTAGACCCAGGTATCAGTTTCTATACTGCCTGCTATTTACTGATAAGCTCATAGCACATGTTTTGGTTTGAACATTATCATAGCATGCTGATTCTCCAATGTTGGCCATGTCAGATTAGGCTGGCGATATTGTGTAACAAACTTAACAAAAAGTAGGGGAGGCCGGGATGGCTCAGTGGGTTAAGCGCTCACTTTGCAGCCCCGGGAACCGAGGATCGAATCCTGGCCCCGGCCCATGTGGACCCATATGCTGAACTGGGGAGTTCCCCCAGTTCAGTTCTCTCTCTGTCTCTGTATCTTTCTCTCTCTCTCTCTCTCTCTCTCTCTCTCTCTCTCTCTCTCTCTGTCAAAAAAAACCCCAATAAAATTTAAAAAAGTATACATGGCTTAACGTAACATCAGTTTCTTACTTGCTCAGGTTGCACACACTAGTAAGTGGGTAGGTGCCTCTTCTCCACATAGTGTCTCAGGGCTCCAACTGCTAGGACAACGACCTTCATATAGCCTTTTTGTTGTTCCATTAGGTTCTTGTCTCACACATAGTCCACATGAAGCCTTACACAGGAGTATTTATCCCCTGCCTCACTTTATTCTACCTGAAGCTCTGGTCAACAAAAAGCCTATTAAAAAATAAAATTCAGTTCAACATTGGTTTAAAAGTCACATCATGCACCAAACATGAAGTTACAGGCTGCAGGTATATGAATGGCCAATTTTAAGGTGCTCACAGAATGACTGGCCTAAATGAGGGTATTTACCAAAGCAATCAAACAAAGGAAGAAATCCCCAAACTGGAGACATGCTTACAGTTTTTAAAACCCAAACATGAAACAATGACCCTGCCTTTGGTCTCTCTCTCTCCTACAAGAAATGGCTTCTGAGGATTAGATGATCAAATGAACAAGGGCAGCCCCTATGGCCAAAAGCAGGGAAATGAGATTCATTGGAGCATCCTTGAACCTGGCGGCCAATTCTCACGTGAAACAAGCCCTTTGATCACATGGAATGCTCTTGCCCCTGTCTCACACACAAAAATGGAGATTTAAAAAGTTTATTTTCAGGTGTACAGAATAGTGTTCAGGTATTTATATAATTTAAGACATGATCACCCTGCTAAGTCTAGTGCCCACCTGCCACCATACATAGTTATTAACATATTATTGACAATGTCCCCTTTGCTGTACACTACATGCATACCATGACTATTTTGTAACTATCAATTTGTACTTCCTAATCCCTTTCAACTTTTTCACTTAGCCCACCAAACCCCCTTCCACTTAGCAACCACTCGATTGTTCTCTGCATCTATGAGTCTGTTTCTGACAAATTTCATTCTATAAGAAAAAAAACCCCAGCCTTATTTAAATTCCACGTCTGAACACATAGAGGGTTATCACATTCATTTCATTTTACCTGGATTTCTTAAAAGAGATAAGTGACTCTCAAGTGCCCCTTTTTTTTCTTGTTTTCATGGCATACATTGTCACCTATCACAAGGTATAGTGTGAATGGCATTCCTTACCAAACTTTTTACAAAAATTCAAACCAAAACAAGAAGGAAAACAAAAATGAAAGCCAGCATAGAAGGCCATAAATGAGTCACAATTTGATCTTTAAACGTGGGGGAAAAAACAAAACAACTACCAATAATCCCTACCTAGGGTGAAGAAAAGTCAGGAGATAAACATAGCATTATACTGACATGATGTCACAGGCACAGATGATAGAGTGATGACTACCAAGCCCTTAAACTCTACTTTCTGGGGAAGTCGGGATGGCTCAGCAAGTTAAGCACTCGTTTTGCAGCCCCGGGGACCGAGGATCAAATCCCGGCTCCAGCCCATGCGGACCCATATGCTGAACTGGGGTGCGATTCCCATGCAGGAGGCCCCCAGCCCAGTTCTTGCCCTATGCAGCCCCCGCCCACCCATGTGGAAAGAAACCATGTTGAAAACTGATGATGTACAACTATGGAGACTGCTCTGGGCCCTCCCCCTTTTGTCTGTCTCTCTGTCTGTCTCTGTTTCTCTGTGAAACAAAAAATAAATAAATAAATCTTAAAAAACAAAACAAAACTCTACTCTGCCGGCATGGATAAGTCAATTTCCTACAGCCTCCTACACCACCTACTTGTAATCAGATTTTACAGAGGTTGGCCTGACCACCAGAATTCTCAGAAAAATGTCATTGCAAACCTCCTGAAATCTTAAATGACATGATGAAGCAAGAACTCATTGCCCTGTTCTTCCTACTTGAGCCTGAACAGAGGACAGAGTCCAGTGGAAGAATGACTCATATATTTAAGATCAGAACTCCCTGATCACTTCAGTCGGCTTGCTTAGAGCTTGACACTCTAAGTGCAATTTCTGTCAACATCCTAGCTCACAAATTATGTAAGTTTCTTCTTCACCAATTTCTAAAGCAATTTGGTCAGAGTAGCAAGTAGGCAGAGAAAAACATATTATGACCATTATGCATCTTCTTATGCACAATCATAAAGTGGCTTGTATAATTACCATCTATCTACTTAAAATGAGGGATGGGAAAGAAGAAAAGGATATATGATTGCTACAGATTGAATAATTGAATTTAAAATGGCACTTATAAAGAACATTGCTCGTACTTCTAAGATTAGGGCAGAAATTCACAAGGTCCAGCTTTTTCTAAGTCTTTGGAAAGTTACTGCTGCAGTGAAAATGTTCACATAACTCTGAACCATTTCTGCCTTCCTTCTCAGTGGGTTTCTTGAGCCAGGGTTTATAAAATGACCTCTCCGTATATAATCTAGACATTCCAGTAGTTCATTAAAAACTCTAATATCTCTCCTAGACAGGGAGAATGCAAACAGAGTTAGCAAACTTGTATAAAGCTAAACTTCATTATGTTTCCTACATAAGAGGCCAGAATACAACAGAAGAGGGTCTAAGCCAAGTCTCTCAGGACTGGGTGGTCACATAGACAAACAGTGCATTCCACTGACTCTTGACTGCACATTTTCACATCTTTCAAATAGAGTTGTAACTAAAACTCAATAGTGTACAAAAGGTATTGGCGTGAAGGCAATCATAAGGAGGTTGCCATTGTGTGCACATGGGTTAACTTGATCCAAAAACCTTTTATTTACACATCTGGTAGATAGATAGATAGATAGATAGATAGATAGATAGATAGATAGATAGATAGAGAAATATTACCTTAGCCATAAAAAAGAATTCAATCTTGCCATCTGCAACAATATGGATGGACCTAGAGGGTATTATACTAGTACTATACATCAGAAAGAAAAAAGACAAATACCATATGATTTCATTTCTACGTGGAATCTTTAAAAAATGAAAAGAAACCAACAACACAAAAGGAAACTCATAGACACAGAGAACATTTTGATGGTTGTCAGATGGGAGGGGTGTTGGGGGAAATGAAGGAAAGGGAGAAAAGAAGTGTAAATTGGGGAAGCCAGGATGGCTCAGTGGGTTGGGCGCTCACTTTGCATCCCCGGGGATCGAGGATCGAATCCTGGCCCTGGCCCGTGTGGACCCATGTGCTGAACTGGGGCGTTCTCCCAGTTCAGTTTTCTCTGTCTGTCTCTGTATCTCTCTCACTCTCTCTCTCTCTCTCTGTGTCAAAACCAATTAAAAAAAAAGAAGTGTAAATTGCTAGTTACAAAATAGCCAAGGGGATGTACAGTGCAGCCTAAGGCACATAGTCAATAAGATTATAACCACATATGGTGCCAGGTGGGTACTAGGTACATTGAGGTGACTCCTTCATAAGTTATAGAAATGTCTAACCACTATGTTGTATGTCTGAAACTAGTGTAAGCTTGTGTGTCAACCGTAATTGAAAAATAAAACATATATAGTCAATAAGAGAGATTTGCATCATAGTTGGTCAGTTTTATTCTTTCCTGTTCACATACCCAGTCATGATGCATCCTACAACTGATGCAAATTCATTTCACAATTACTTAGAGAAAGCTGCCTTCCCGGTTAATATCCACCTGGTATTAGTCTACACGTTTTGTGTATTATTAGTTCATTCAAGCCTCACATCTCAAGAGTTAGGTGCTACTATCACTGCCAAGTTCCAATTTTGAATCCGAGCTTAATACCTTCAGGAAATGGATGAAAGACATTCAAGCATGACTCACCCTGTCTTGAGTTTTTCATCAACTGTGTTAGAATATCTTTCCTCTTTTTTTTTTTCTTTTGGTAAATACTTTCGATGACTAGTTTAGGAAATATGACGCAACTTCAATCTCATGAAGTTATTTTCCTCAGTGAGGTTCTTGACATGGTATTAAATTGTTTTCATTTTTAGGTCGGTGATTCACATGGAATTTATTCTCTGTATAATGCCAGGTCAAATATCAGATTTTCATTTCCTTTCATGACTATTCAGTCTGTTGGAAAAGTTATTGAAAAACCCATCTTTCCCCACTAGATCTTTTAAATCAGTTATTTGTTTTCATATACATGTGTCTATTTTTGAGTGCGTGCTCTCTTTCTTTTTCCACTGATTTGTTTCTCTTTGTGCAAGTAGCACTGTGAGAAATCCAGAGCTTATTCCAGTCCTCACTGACTGCTGTTCATTGAGGGGGGCCCAGCGTGGGTCCCTCGTAGAGTGAAGAGAAGCCCCCAGTGCCCCCAGCAGCAGCTGCCTGTCTCCCCTAGTGCCTGGTGATGATCTCTGTATCTCTACAGCACTGACATCTGCCCAGTGTTCATCAGAGGCACCGATTTAAAACAGTCCTGATGTGGGGTTGAAGGCTCTAGTTTGTGCCAGCCTCAATCACACAACTTCCCTTTGGCAATGTGCCCACTTCCCATCACCAGGATGGGATTCTAGGAAAGTACAACCCGGAATGAGGAATTACATGAACAGGGAACATGACTCACTCACATCTTTGAAATCTGCAGGGCTGTTTGTGAACTGCTGCCCATCTGCCCACGGGTTTTCTGAAAGTTAAAGGACTTTAGATCACCTTTTATCAAGAGTTATGATTATTCATTTCCTGGGAACTTGCAGAATCTCACCCACGGATCTCTTTGTGAGGATCCCAAAGGCCAGTGTTCTGATGTACATGTGGAGGGAGAACTTAGGATCTGAGCAAACATGCATTTTCTTATTGAGCCATATTTTGTTCTGATTTCACAAACGGAGGATAGGAAATAGGCTTCAAGGAACCATGAGCTTAGTGGAAGGAGTAAGGGGCTGGCAATGGCAAGGCAACTAGAGACCACCCCTTCTTAACAACCCCCACCCAATCTTCTCCCAACACAATGGAAATTAGGGCAAAGATGCAAAGTCCCTATGGCCTAGAAGCACTCATGCTCCATGAAGCCCCTCCCAAGTCCTAAAGAAAGCAGTCATTCCTACTTCCCACCTCCCAGCAGGCCTTTAGAACCTCTGTCCCAGGAAGAGAATCTACAGAGTCAAGAACCCAGATATCTCCTACTCTTAGAACACTCATTCATGTGGCTTGGACAGGTACAGTCAAATCTCATGCCTTTAATCCTGAGCCTCATCCATAGGGTCTCCAGTGATCAGAAGTGTGGAGTGACAGTTTTGGTGCCTAGAGATACCCCCTCCACTTCCATTATATCTATAAGCAGAGTGTCTGTTCAGAGTGCTGTCATATCACCTCATTTTCTTAAGGGCATGGGTGTCACCAAGCTCTTATCTTATCTTTTCTCAAACCCCTGCCCCCGTTTTTTATTCCATATCTTTTTTTTTTTATTCCATATCTTAAAACACCAACATTCAGAATTTGTCTTTGCCCTTCACATTCCAACCAGGAACCATCCTATTCCATCCCACCTCCCCCATTTCAAATAAGTATTTCATTAAATTTAAGAGGTCATTGATTTCAATGGCACTATTATTCAATGTAGCATTAAGAAATAAAACAAACAAGAACGTAGCTCTGAGTCCCACCTGAATAGAATGAAATGTAAAAGTCATACAATCATCTCAATAGATTCATAAAAGAGCATTTGACTCAATGCAACATCCTTCCATGATGAAAATGCTGAAAACCTTTGGTATGAAATTTGGTACAGAATGAGCCAAACTCAACATAAGAAAGGTCAATATACAACAAGCTAGAGCTAACATCATCCTCCATGGTGAAAGGTGGAAGGTTCTTCCTCTAAGATCGGGAACAGGACAAGAGTCATCATCACCACTCCCATTCAACACAGTAATGCAAGTCCTAGCCAGACCCATTAGGCAAGAAAACAAATCAAAAGCATAAAGAAGTAAAACAGCCTCTACTTGCAGATGACATGATCCTGTATATAGAAAATGTCCAAAAGCTTACTGCTCATGTGGTTTGCTTCTACAGTTTTTATGGGCTCAGGTCCAACATTTAACTCTTTAATTCATTTTGAGTTTATTTTTGTATTGGTGTAAGAAAGTGGTCCAATTTCACCTTTTTGTTGTTTTTTTTGTTTTTTGGTTTTTGGAGGGGGGATGACGATCTGTCCAGTTTTTCAATACCACTTATTGAAGAGACTGTTTTTACCCCGTGGTATATCCTTGCCTCCTTTGCCATAGATTAATTGACCATGTAGATATGGATTTATTTCTGGATGCTCTATTATATTCCATTTATCTATGTGTCTGATTTTTATGCCAGTACCATGCTGTTTTTTTCAAAGATTTATTTTACTGTTTTTGACAGAGAGAGACAGAGAGAAGGGGGAGGGCCCAGGGCAGTCTCCATAGTTGTACATCATCAGTTGTGAGATGGTTTCAGTCCACACAGGTGGATGTGAGACCATTCAGGGTGGAAACTGAACCTTGGGCCTCCTACGTAGGAGGCAAGAACTTGTGTTGTTGAGCCGTTTCTGTGGTTGCCAATTGCACTACAGTTCAGCATGTGGGTTTGCATGAATGGGCCGGGGCCAGGAATTAAGCTGCAGGCCTCACAATTTTGAGGCAAGCATTCAACCACTGAGCTATTCCAGCACCCCCCCCGAAACTTAACTAAATTTAAATATATTATTAATAGTTTTGACAATTTTTCTGTATTGCTCTTAGCAACATCGTTTTGAATATGTCTACTGGGCAAAGGCAACAAAAATAAAATAAATGGGACTACATCAGATTAAAAAGTTTTATCAGGGAAAGCTGGGATGTCTCAGCGGGTTAAGTGCTCACTTTGAAGCCCCAGGGACTGAGGATCGAACCCCGACCCCGGCCCATGAGGACCCACATGCTGAACTGGGATGTGCCCCCAGTTCAGTTCTTGCCGGGACCTATGTGGGAGGCTCCCAGCCCAGTTCCTGCCCTGTGCAGCCTCATGCCCACCTGTGGAGTGAAACTATATGGAAAACTAATGTCAACTATGGAGACTGCTCTGGGCCCTCCCCCTTCTCTCTGTCTCTGTTTCTCTCTGTCAAAAATCAATAAAATAAATCTTTAAAAAAAAGTTTTATCATAGTAAAGAAAACCATTGACAAAATGAAAGACAACTTACAGAATACAAGAATATATTGCCAAGTAACACATCTGATAAGGGCTTACTATTAAAAACATATAAAGAACTCAGGCAGAGAAATACAAATATATAAATGATTTCACTTATATGTGGAATTAAAAAAATAAATGAATAAAAAAAACAAAATGGAAATAGACCCATAGATCATAGAGAACAAGCTGTTGTTTGCCAAAGGGGCTGGGGGTGGAAAATTGGGAAAAAAGAAAAAAACAATAAAAATAAATAAAAGTTTTAAAAAGAAAGAAAAAGAAAGACACCGGATAGTTTTCATTCTCTTTTCCACCAGGACACAACAAATGACCCTCAACTTGTCTTTCCACCAGAAAACTCTAGTAAAGAGCTCTGGGGGAAGCTGGGATGGCTCAGTGGGTTAAGCACTCACTTTGCAGTCCTGGGGACCAAGGATCAAATCCTGACACTGGCCTGTGCAGACCCATGTACTGAACTGGGGTGTGCTTCCCATGCAGGAGGCCCCTAATTCGGTTCTCATGCCCCTGGTTCAGCCCCTGGCTTGAGAGGGAGTGCCTCCCATGTAGAAGACCCCTGGTCCATTCCCGCCCTGCATAGCCCCTGCCCACCTGTGTGGAACAAAACCATGTCAAAAACTGATGACGTACAACTATGGAGACTGCTCTTGGCCCTCCCGCTTCTCTCTGTCTCTCTCTGTCTCTGTCAAAAACAATAAAATGAAAAAAATAAAGAACTCCATTTCAGGATGTGTAGGAATACTAAACGTGTTTATTTAGCTTACCAGTAAACACACGTGTCAACTACAAGACTTATTCTAATACTTTTAGACCAACCCACAACTCTTTTCCAACAACAATGAGAAGGCAGAGCAGAGAATTCCACTGGGAATGACTAAGATGTTCAGCATCCCTTCAAAAGTTAAAAAGCATCACTTTTAACAATAACGTTGTCAGCTTCTGGTAACTTTGCTTTTTCTAAATTAGTTTTACAAGCTGTTGGAACTGTTGAGTTTTATTCACCGATGCAATTTAAATTTCATATTTGATTTCATGAATCCTTCCTTGTAACGGAATATCACACTCATGCGACCTTCTCTTTGTGTTCCTTCATAAGTAACGCAAAATAGGAACAGGAAGACATCATTCTGAGAGGAGGCAGGTGGTTTGGGGAAAGATGGGTGGGTAATGGGTTCACAAAGTCTTCTGGGATTATACCTTATTGCATTTTAAAATAATAGCAGCGATAGGAGTTGGTAATGTTTCCCACCCAGAGGCATGGGAGTGACTGACTGTGACAAACACATTTTTGATTTCACCAGATAAGCTGTTGTCCTACTAATAACTCTTATAACCTATAGCCCTTAGCCATCAAAAGGCTGGGTACTGACTGGTGGGCAGGGGGAGCTCTACCAAGCACCAGAGTCTTAAAGAGGATATGTTGAGACCCCATATGCTGAACTACAGCACAACTGGTAACCTCTGGGAGGCAGTAAAGGTTCTTGCCTCCCATGCAGGAGGCCCCCAGTTTGGTTTCTGCTCCGGGAGGCCCCACATCCACCTGTGTGGAATGAAACCATGTCACAACCAATGATGTGCAACTATGGAGACTGCTCTGGGCCCTGCCCCTTCTCTCTGTCTCTCTTTGTCTCTGTCTTCCTCTTTGTAAAAAATATATATAAGGTTTATAAGAAAAAGAGGATGTATTGTCTCAATTTTTGCTCTGTTGCCCCCTTAAAACCCTTGCATGTTTCTTTGCCAAAATAGTTCAATTACACTAATATGTATTGTGATAATGATGATAAGTTGGGACACAAAGGAATTAATGTAGTCCTTATCTCAAAGAGATACAAAAAAGGCAGGAAATAATAAGTGTCAGCAAGAATTTCGAGAAGAGTAATCTCTTGTATGCTGTTGGTAAGACTATAAATTAGCATAGCCATTATGGAAAACTGTATGGAGTTTTCTTCAAAAAATCAAAATAGATCTACCATACAACCCAGCATACAATCCTGGGCATATATCTGAAGTAAATTAAATCAATATCTTGAAGAGATATCTTCTCTCCCATGTTTACTGCAGCATCATTCATAATAACAATGACATGGAAGCAACTTAATTGTCCATCCATGGAGAATGGATAAAGAAAAGATGGTATATGCATGCCATGGAATATTATTCAGCCATATAAAAGAGAGGAATCCTGCTATTTGTGACATTATGAATGATAAGTCAAAGGACACAGACAGAGAAAGATAAATACTGTAAAATCTCAAATAAATGTGTGAGCTGAACACATTATAACAGAGAATAAAATGGTGATGGGAAGGGCTAGGGAGTTTGGGAAGTGGAAAGATGCTTGTCAAAGTATAAATATGTCTAGTTCTAAGATGAAAAAGTTCTGGAGATGTAATTAAAACATGGGGATTATAGTTAAGAATGTTATACTGTAACTTAAAAGTTGCTAAGAGGATATATTTTTAAAAATAATTTATTGGAGTGACACTGATTGGTAAAATTATATAGGTTTCAGGTGTACAATTCTATAACACATTGTCTATGTGCAAGAGAGTAGATCTTAAATGTTCTCACAACTACAACAAATGTACTTGAGTGGTGGTGAGGTGTTCATTAGACTTATTCTCATAATCATTTCACAACATACTCCTGTATGTGTATCAAATCATCACATTGTACACTTATATTTACATAATGATATTTATCAATTATACCTTAATGAAATGTACAAGATAGAACATTGCTCATATTGCTCAGAACTGGGGAGAAATTCCTAAGATTCAGCTTCTGGGTTTAAACACCTAGAAAGCCAGAACCCATCACAAAGCTCAATTCATTCCAATTATTTTTTAAGATTTATTTGATTGCTTGAGGAAAGTTGCAAGAGAGGGAGAGAGAGAGAGAGAGAGAGAGAAGGGCCCAGAGCAGTCTCCATAGTTGCACATCATTAGTTGTGATATGGTTTCATTCCACACAGGTGGCTGTGGGGCCACGCAGGGCAGGAACTGAACTGGGGGTCTCCCACGTGGGAAGTGAGAACCTTCACTGCCATTGTGGTTGGTTACCTGTTGCACTGCCGTTCAGCATATGGGTTTGCACGCGCCAGGGTCAGCATTGGATACCTGGACCTCACGGTTGCAAGGCAAGCGCTCAACCTTCTGAGTTATCCTGGCTTCCCCTCATTCCAATTCTTTTTTTTTTAAGATTTATTTTTATTGTTTTTGACAGAGAGAGAGACACACACACAGAGACAGAGAGAAGGTGGAGGGCCCAGAACAGTCTCCATAGTTTGCACATCATTGGTTTTCTACATAGTTTCATTCCACAGGTGGGCGCAGGGCTGCACAGGGCAGGAACTGGGCTGGAGTCTCACTCCAGTGAGAACTGAACTGGGGACACTCCCCAGTTCAGCATATGGGTCCACACAGGCCGGGGCTGGGATTCAATCCTCAGTCCCCGGGTCTGCAAATTGAGCGCTTAACCCACTGAGCCATCCCGGCTTCCCTCATTTGAATTCTTTAGCCTTTCACTCTTAAGGATCTGAAAGTGGGACCCCCTCCAGCCTTCGGAAATCTCAGAAACCTGTCCTTACATCTTAGCAGGGGTTTTGTGGAGGCCACCAATGGGTGGACAAAGTATAATAGCCTGGGCTCATGTGCAGGGAGAGGCAGACAAAAACATGACAAAGACACATGGCTCTCCTGCTCTCCCATACCCCTATGTGTACCCTGCACCAGGACAGGGACACAGACGCCAGGAAAATCCTATATGCTCTCCCTAGGCCACCAGGCTTGCAGAAAATTCCTCCCAGCACCGAAGAAAATGCATATTCTCAGAGCATCCGCCTGTGAAAGAAAACTTCTGTAGACTTTCCAAACGCGTGTTCGGTCACCTCGATCTGTTCTTAAGTGACACATCCGTATCTGTGAGTCTCACCGTGTTCCCACCCTGGGGTCCCAGTTCCCCGTGTCTTAATAGTGCTCCTGTGGATTAGGCTGCCTGCCCACACAGCACGTCCTCAGAACACAGCGTGTTGTTCCCCAGCCCCCTGCCTGGAGACGCTCTGCAAACATTCCGCAGCCAGGCCTGGGGGACGAGATTGACAGCCACTCTGTGGTCACCAACTCTTCAAGGACTTCGCCGCCCCCACCTGCGGGCTCGGGGCCAGCCATCTCGTTAATCATCCGCCTTCGCACCGGCGACACCCAGCAGGTAAGTGGGGACAAGCATCCGGCCGGCCAAGTGCGTCAATAGGAGTCGAGTCACGGCTGAGCCCGTCTCCTGGGCAACGGGAAGGAGCACACAGGCAATCAGGAATAATCAGCCCTCGTGGGCGGGCGACGCTGTAAGAACAAGTGAAGCCCCCCTTCATCCTTCCTTGGCTCCTTTTTTCCACCCACCTCGTCTCTATGGGGTATCAACAAACGTCAAGTCCCAGTGTAGAGGGGGCCCGGCAAAGCTCCATGGCAACAGGCTTCCCTCCAGCCTGCCTCCCTCCATGGCTCTGGATCCACCACGTTTGCTGCAAAAAAACCAAAACAGCCTGCCTGTCAAACAATCTGGGGACATTGCAGCCCCTTCCCAAGGCCCATTCTCTCAGCCCCACCGGAAGGGGCTTCTCAGGGTCTGTGACCTGGACAGGGACGTTCAGGAGGCAGGAGAGAGGGGGCCAAGGCAGGGGAGCTGGGAACAGAACTCCTCTCCCCTGATTATTTACTTTGAAAACACTTCAAACCCCCAGGAAAGTTGAAAGCAGAATCAACTAAACCTCTGGCGTGGCCGCACTGAAACCCACCAGTTGTTCACAATCGGGCAGATTCATATTCGATTTGTCTTTGTCTCTATCAGAGCATTTATGTGTCCACAGAGGTATCGCTCATATTCATTTGATGACTACATAATTCTATTTATTTATTTATTTATTTTATTGTGTTTGACAGAGAGAGACAGAGACAGAGAGAGAACTGAACTGGGGGAACTCCCCAGTTCAGCATATGGGTCTGCACGGGCCGGGGCCAGGATTCGATCCTCAGTCTCCAGCGCTGCAAAGTGAGCGCCTGACCCACTGAGCCATCCCGGCTTCCCCTGACTACATAATTCTGACCATCTTCTCATATCTAAGAAAATCAAGATCAATGCAATAATACAGTAGACTCTCCGTGAATTGGCACCCATGGGGATGGGTAGGTGCCGAATAAATGGAAGCCCACTCTCTGTTAACCAGAGTTGCTGGAGTTCCAGTGAACAGACACCCTACTTGTATTTAACAGGCAGTCCTAGTTCAAATTTTCTTAATTGTTCCCCAAATACCTTTTACAAGTTTTGGAGTTTTGTTTTTTTTTGTATTTTCCCATCCAGAATGCCAGCCAAGTTTATGCATTGTCTTTGCTTTTTTTAAAAAAAGATTTATTTTATTGTGGTTGACAGAGACAGAGAGAAGGGGGAGGGCTCAGAGCCGTCTCCATGGTTGTATGACACCAGTTTTTTTCCTACATAGTTTCATTCCGCAGGTGGGGACAGGCTGCGCAGAGCAGGAACCTGGCTGGGGGCCTCCCAAATGGGTGGTTTGCCCCCTGTAAGAACCAAATTGGGGCCACACCCCAGTTCAGTATATGGGTCCGCAGGAGCCGGGGCCGGGATTCAATCCTCTGATCCTGGGGCTACAGAGTAAGCGCTTACCCCACTGAGCCATCCTGGCTTCCCGTTTTTAACTTTTTGTAAAAAACGAACATGAGTTGCTTTTATATCCTAAGGCTCTATGCTAACAATGTGTGCCATAAAACTACTAGTGTGAAGAAAGGGGGAGTTCCATTGACTTTATGCAGTCAGAGCCAGGATTTGTGAGCTAGTGACGATCAGACGCAACCCCCTTGCTTGTCAGCAGCAGCAGGGAATTCAAGAGGTGGTTGCTGAGCCCCACACAGCATGTGGGAGCCGTGAACTACTGAATGAGTTCGCCTGGCTGTTTGCTTCTATCAGGTTAGGAGTGTGAGATACAGTGACTTTGAGTCTTACTGTTATTTTTACCATTGTTCCACCCATAGAGATTCTTTCTGCCCCACATTCTGTTGGATTCAGACTTTTCAGGCTCATATTTCAGTTCAACGGGCTGCTAGCTGTTTTTTTATTACAGTGGAACTCTCCATAGGACATTAGGCTTGTGATAGCAGTTGGGGCTTTCATTTCTCTTGGGGTTTTTTTCTTTCTTTTTAGTGTCTTTAGAACGACTGAAAGTTGCTGCACTAGATTAATTCATCAGAGAAATATTCAGAGTACGATTATAGTGACATACAGTCCCCCTCTATGTCTACCTAAATTTTTGTATGAGTCCTGGCACTGAAGAATAATTATTAGCTCAATATGTTGGTGCAATAAAACTTTTCTTAGCATCTTATTTTTTCACAGCTATGGAATATTACCCAGCCCCATCCTGATTTTGTCATCTCAATATCCCACTTTTCACTCAAGGAACTGTGGTCAGTAGTAATTACCATAATCACATCCCCCAATTTTTGTGACCCTTTAAAATCTCACTCTCCTCCCTCCAGTTCCTTCAATAGGCAACCACTGATACGCTTCCTTTCCCTGTCGATGAGTTTTCACTTTGGGGAATTTTATAAACATAAAAACAATATAGCGTGTGTTCTTTTTCCTGGCTTCTTCACTCAGCACAAAACTTTTCAGATTCATCTACAGTGTGTATGTTGAGAGGTTGTTCCTCTTATTCTTGTTTATTGCTATATGGTATTCCATTGTCTTTGTAAATTTTTAAATTGAGAATAATCTTTACATTTACAGAATTGCAAAGCTAGTATGACAAATCCCTATGTGTGTATGTATAATATATATTAAGCTACATGCTGTATTACCTCACTTACATGTGGAATCTAAAGAAGTCAAACTCATAAAAGCAGGGAGAGGAATAGTGGTGGCCAGGGGCTGGAGATGAGGGAAATTCTAGATATTAGTCAAAGTTTCCATTATGAATGAGTAAATACATTGGCTCTAATGAACAGGATGGCAACTATAGCTAATAATAGTGTATTGTGTATTTGAAATTTTCTAAGAGAGTAGATCTTAAGTGCTATCAGTGCAAGAAAATAATTGTAACTATGTGAGGTGATGGATATGTTAATTAGTTTGATTGTGGTAATCATTTCGCAATGTATATACATGCATATTAAAACGTCGTGTTGGGGAAGCCGGGATGGCGCAGTGGGTTAAGTGCTCACCTTGCAGCCCTGGAGACCGGGGATCGAATCTTGGCCCCAGGTCGTGCAGAACTATATGTTAAACTGGGGTGTCTTCCCCTGGGGGAGGTCCCCAGTTCGGTTCTCACCACCCCCCTGGTTTGGTCCCTGGCTCAAGGGGCGTGCCTCTCATGCGGGAGGCCCCCAGCCCAGTTCCCGCCCTGCACGGCCCCCACCCACCTGTGTGGAACAAAACCATGTCAAAAAGTGATGACGTACAACTATGGAGACTGCTCTGGGCCCTCCCCCTTCTCTGTCTCTCTCTGTCTCTGTCTCTCTCTGTCAAAAACAATAAACTAAAAAAATCTAAAAAAATAAATAAATATAAAACATCATGTTATATACCTGAAACATATACAATTTTGATTTCTCAATTACAGTTCAATAAAGCTGGAAAGCTGAGACATTAGCCTTAGTACACTAAAGTAGTCTTTATTCAGACATCACATGTTTTTGATCTAATGTAATTTTTCTTGTTCCTTGTACCCTGTTCCAGGATACCATGTTGGGTTTAATCATCATGCCTCCTCAGTCTCTTCTGATCTGTGAAAGTTTTTCAGTGTTTCTTTGTGTTGCATGACCATAACACTTTTGATGACTATTGACCAGGTATTTTATAGAACATGCATTGATTTGAGTCTAGTGTGTTCTGATGATTAGACTGTGGGTATGAGTTTAGGAGATGAATCTCACAGAAGTGAAACACTCTTTCTTCCCATCAGATCACATCGGGGGGTACCTGGTAGCAACATGACACATTGTGGGTGATATCACCTTTATAACTTGCTTAAGATAACCAACCACTTGCAGTTGCTATGTTTGACTTATTCACACTTGTTAGGAGCAATTTCCTAAAGCCCACATTCAAGAGAGGAGAATTAAGCTCCACCTCCTGGTGAAGAAAATACCTACATTTATATTTTGAAATTCTTATGTAAAGAGTCATCCTTTCTTGACTATTGATTTGCGTGGTATTTATTTTTAAATGTCAAGATAGACTCATAGTACATGTTTTATTATTTTGGTGATAATCCAAAACTACCCACATTTTGTTACTCACATTGTTCTAAGTTTGTTTGTAGACTTTTGGGTTCACTTCTGTGTCCTTGTGATGTGTATGCACCCTTTTTTCCCCTTCCTTCCTTCCTGTCTTTCTCTGTTTCTTTGTTTATTTCTTCTCTCTCTCTCTCTCTCTCTCTCTCTCTCTCTCTCTCTCTCTCTCTCTCTCTCTCTCTCTATTTCCTTACTTTCTGGCACTACACGATGCTTCAGGTCCACCCTGCATTTTTTTGTTGCAGCCTCAGAATCACCTGAAGCCCTTATTCTTTTATTGGGGAACAGTATCTAGAAAGTAAGGTCTGGGAATGTTGCGTGTGTTTGCAGCTTTTGGAGTATGGTGGCCTCTGGGCCCTTTTAGACAGAATTAGAAACTGTGATACTTGCCTAGTCTTCACTCATTTTTATAAAAATGCTAGCTAGTCATTCTCGGCTCTTAATTTTCTTTCCTGAAGCTCAACTCACTTGGTTATTCCACGTCTAAAACTGGAAACGAACGGAGTTTCATTTCCTCTTCACGTCTTAACCAGAGATGACTGCAAAACAAAATCCTCGTGATTACATACACACAGGCTAAAAAAGTAAGTGGGATTGGGCAATTTAAATGAAGCCAAGGGTGAGGGTCGGTGGTATGAAGGATGAGTGATTAGAGAGACTCCCCAGCTTCTCCAGGCTCTCAACCTCCCCACATATACTGTGAGCTATTAAGACAACTCTGCTTCTATATAAACCCATTGCACCATGCATGGATGCAGTATAGGGGCTCCAGAAACACACCCTGTCTTGGTGGGTGGCTCTCTCACCTCATGAGATCCCTGGTTGCCCCCTACTGTCAGGGACAAGATCTTAAACACTAGCGATGCGGATCCCAAATGTCTTCAGAAATATATGTAAGAGTTGAGTCCATGTGCATGACATACCAGTGTGTCCTCAGCATTTCATTCATGATTTTTAATCCCCAAGGTCTGTGGGCATGAAAGCCAAGTGGGAGGAATGCTGCAAGCAGAAAAGATAGGACCCTCTCAGGGATTTATCAGGCCATCCTAGTTTCTTCACCCAGTAGTCCTTGTGTGCACACCTAAGACCTTCAATGCATGCTTCTGAAAACGTTACTTCCCTGCCTATTTCACAGCTCACATCCTGGAATATCAGGGAGTTTGGACACTTCATACTAACATCTAGGATACACAGAACCCCACCCCAAATCCTGGACCAAGGAGCTCTATGTCCATAGAAAAGCAGGTGAACACAGCAAGACAGTTATTACAGGCCAGTGGGTCAACTTCAACCGGCATATATATGCACAATAGAAAAATCCCCCAGAGATGTTGGGATAGCTCAGCAAGTTGAGCGCTTGCCTTGCAGTCATGAGGTCCAGGGCGAATCTCAGCCCCAGCCCATACAAACCTATATGCTGAACTGCGGCTCAACTGGTAACTGGTGGGATCATGGCAAATGTTCTGGTCTCCCACTCGGGAGGCCCCAGTTCAGTTATTGCCACATGTGACCCCATATCCACCTGTGTGGAATGAGATCACGTCACAACTAATGATGTACAACTATGGAGACGGCTCTGGGCCCTCCCCCTTCTCTCTCTCTCTCTCTCTCTCTCTATTTCTCTCTCTCACCTCTCAAACAACACATCTTTAAACAAAAAATAGTTTTAATTTTAAAAAAAAAGAGAAAAAATTCCTCAGGAACCATGGGCTTTGGGTGTGCAAGGGGAGAGGGGCCAACTGAGGTGGAGAAGAAAATAGAAAGAAAAACAACCTGACATTCCCACCCCGATACTGTGATCTATGGGAAAAGCAGAGGTTGCCATGAATGAGCTGGAGGCATGGAGAGGAGATGGCTGACAGAAGATAGCTGTTCCCTGGCCAAATGGGCAGCAACTGCTGCTGCCTCTACTTCCCCATTATGTGCCCCACGTGGGTGGACATTGACCCTCCCTGTCCCTTCAAGGGCCCAACCCACTTAGACAACCATAGGGCACCAATCTTCCCAGACAATGCCCAACGGTGGCTGAAACCCAGTCAGACAGGGCAATGTGGCCCCTCCTTCCTTCAGTCCCAACCACCTCCCAGGGCTGGGCCTGGGGTAAGAGGAGCAGCTGGCGAGGACAAGGCTCATGTTTCTGACCTCATGAATGGCATATGCCATAGGTCCTGCCATGTGGACCATTTGACCACCAGGAACTCCTCTGGGTCTCTGAGCTCTGACCTTACCCCTGGTCAACTTTCATAGGAACGTCCATTCCTTGTCTTAAATAGACCGTGGGCAGCTGTTCTTGTCATGTTATTCTCCGTGCTGCTTAACCCCTTAAGTCTTGTGCTCACGGTCACATTAGACACTGGGAGAGACCCAGAGCGTGGTGGGTAGGGGCACACAGGGGCACACGGCCTCTGGGTTCAAACCCCAATTCTGTCTCTCTTTTGTGGTATGACTCTCTGTAGACCAGTTAGCCTCTCTATGCTGGGATCCCATTTGTAAAGTAGGGAGACTAATAATAGTACAGATAGCATAGGGTTCTACTGATGTTTACATGAGTTAAGGAATTAAAAGTCCTGGGAATGCTACTGTGTACCCCGGAACTGTTCTGGGAGTGCCGGGCACTTACTAAGACCTACTGTTGCTCAGAAGTCTCTCCAAACCCCAGTGATGCCCATGTATGGGAAAGGCAGGAGGTCTGATGGCCCTGGCTCATGTGCGCAGGCCCAGTAAAAATGAGACACAACATACTGATGGGCAGATCATGCCATCTATCAGGGACAGGAAGTTTCCTCAGGGGTGTGCCAATCAGAGGGGAAAATAGGTATTTAGAAGGCCCTGCCTCTCCTGTAAGATCTCACCAAAAACATCAGGTGAAACTGCAGGCTGCTTATATCCAATCCCTAAGTCATCAGTTGTTGGGACATGGCTAATAATTTTTACACCAAATTTTTTTTTCTTCCTCGTAGTATTTCATCGGACTGTCTTTGGTTCTTGGGATAATCATGGTGGACCCAAGTTTCATGACCTGTAATGATCTTTTTTCAGAAGTCCTCACCCCCATTGGGAAACTGTCTGATTGTTACCAACCAATGTCACCCCATTAAATTTAACAATAAAATATAATAATATTAAATTAAAAAAAAAAAATTCCTCACCTTCTTTTACAAATATTTCCAAAAAGTTAGAAGAACTTTTCCTGCTGTTAAGAAGTCAGTAAGTTATTGACAATAACAGCAGGCTGTTTGAACCTAACGTCTGAACAGTCTTCCATTTCGATGTGCACTGAGTGAAGAATGTAAGCATCTGTGGGTTCAAGGTCAAGAATGATGGATGGGAGTAACCATGTGGCTACACAGAACTGGTTCTATCCAGAAATGTCTAATGTAACAAAAAAAGTTTACAGTAGAGGCAAAATTTATCAGCACACAGTCATAGATCTGAAAATCTTCCATAGTTGATTATTTTGTATGGTATAAAGTAGGGAGCAATATAGGCATATAGACATATACATATGTAAATATGTAAATATATAAATAAATAAATAAATATACACACACACATATATATTCTTAGATTGATGTGTAAATCTATATTTATAGTTAATGTAAATATATGTATATGTATGTTTATTCATTTATATTTATATTTATATTTTAATGTAATTACTACTATATTCTGGTTACAGTTGGTTTATATTTCTTCTCTCCTTTCTGGACTACTATAAAGTTAATCAGATATTTTAGCCATTCATCTTTTAATCTCTAAAATTATTATTTATACATTATTTTATTATTCTTATTGGCCGCCAGATAGATTGCAATATGCTGTTTTAACTTAATACATTCTAACATACATTGCTATTTTTGTCATCTTCTCAGTAACAATAGAAATATGGATTACTTTGACACTACTCTTCTGCATTTTGCATCACTACTTTCTTGTATTTTAATTCTACTAATATTTTGAATTCTACAAGATTTTAGTATCATTGTTTTGTACCCCAATATCCATTTATATTTAACCACATATTTAGTCTGTCATAATTCCTTTATATTTTCTTGTATTTTCAGTGTTTGTCTTAGGGATTAATCTGATTTTGAGGGAGAGTTATAGGAAAAATTACCTGGAGACATATTTATTTTTCCTTAAAAAGGTATCTCCATTGAATATAGAATTCTTGGTCAGAGGTTATTATCTCTTGTTACTTTAGAGAAGGTGTTTCATTGTTCAATGATCTCTGTTTAGAAATCAGTCTGTTTTATCATTGTTCTTTTAAACATAATGCATCTTTCTCTGGCTTTTCTCAATATTTTCCTCATTGAAACGGTATTCAGTGCTTTTAGCGTGCGTGCCAGAGGTGTGTTTTTCTTTGTATTTTTCCTGCCTTATGTTCACTGGATTTCTTTAATCAGTTGATTGATGCTTTCATTAATTTTGAAAATTCTCAAGCATTGTTTTTTCAAATATTGATTTATCCCCTATTTCTTTTCTTTTAAAATTCTGATTCCAAATTGTTAGCTATTGTCACTGCGTTCCAGATAACTCAAATACCAAATTTCAGTTACTTAATCTTTGTAATTTTTATATATTTGCTATTGATACATCTTCCAACTTGTTATTCAATCAATCAAGCTGTTATACTATGTGAGTTCATAATTTTGGCTGTCGTATTTTTTATTTCTATACTTTTATTTGAGTATTGTATGCCTACTTTACATTTGAAAATTTCTCTTTTCATATTATTGTACATTTTCCTCTATTTAATAAACATATTAAATGTGAGCTCAGAATATCAACTTACCAAGTTCCTCAACACCTGTAGATTTTTTCTCCAATTTAAAATATACTATGCAGGGAAGTATCAATTTAAGACATCAATCATTTCAAAATTGTACAACTATCGATAATATTTCAGACAGTCTTATGGAAAATGACAGAAGTTGCCTTTTCACAAAGGCACACACACACACACACTTACTTCAAAATATCAGCAAACGGTACTTGCACAGACATGGCTAAGAAATAAACTACAACATATGAGCAAATACCAAGACAATGTGCTTACAGAACCTTTTCAGTGTTCAGAAAAATCAGACAAAAAGAATATCAGCACGAACTAGTTCAAGATATCACGGTTTCCCCAAATGGACTATTTAAAATAACCTTCATGAGATAATAATTCTGCGGCAGAGAGAAAATGATCCACTAACACCTTCCTGGAGATCACCCCACCTGTCTTTCTGGAGTGAAGCAAAAACATACTGGGCCAAAAGGATGTTCCCAGGGCAAACCGAAAACTGTGTGCATATTCCAGGGGAAACCAAGTTCTCCCTACAAATGTCCTTCCATGTGCCTGCACCCTAACTGCTCTCAGTAGCCAAATACAGACACATAGACCTTAACATGCCTTTGCACGAAAGAACTACCTTTTAGAAACCCTGGCCCTGGTTTTCCACGTTTTGGCTTGCAAAAGCATGAATCACAGAATGTGTCCTCAGCAGCTGCCCGGTCCTGAAGCCAGAAAATGCTTCTAGGAATGAACAAATGGGGTGAGGAGAGAGGCCACCCGGACAGTGCCTATTCTGTGGGGACAGCCCTCTTCCTAAGGCACAATCTTTTGTTCGTGGGAACTTGTGAATGCTTCCTTATTTTTCTCAGCTCTGAACGTGCTCCCTATTAACATTCCATATTTCACGAAGGAGTTTAGATCACTGATGATCACAGTGCTTTTGTGCACACGTCAAGAACTTTCACCAGAGCTCCGCTTAATCTGTTTCAAAGCCTGCTGACTCCCGTGCATGTCGACAGGCGAACAGGTGGTTAACAGCGAGTCAATGTTGAGTCGTATTTTGTTCCATCTCCATAGCAACAGGATAGAAAAGGGTCTAATAGGGTACATTGCTTCCAGCAAGGCAATGAGATGTTCCTTCCTTCTTTTTGTTTATCCCCAGCCTAAGGTCTCCCCCTTTCCTCTAGAAAAAAAAATATATGTATAATATAACTGGGAAACACAGGTACAAAGAATCAGGTTATTGCACAAATACTATTATGTGGTTTCAGTAATGATATCACAAGTTGAATTACTTTTTATCTCCTCACATGGCAACAGGTTGTATTATTGGTACCAATTATTTTTTTATTGTTTTTTACAGAGAAAGAGACAGACAGAGACATACAGAGACAGAGAGAAGGGGGAGGGCCCAAAGCAGTCTCCATAGTTGTGTGTCATCAGTTTTCAACATGGTTTTGTTCCACACAGGTGGGCGGGGGCTGTGCAGGGAGGGAACTGGGTTGGGGACCTCCCATATGGGAAACACACCCCCTCAAGCCAGGGGCTGAACCAGGGGGCAAGAACTGAACTAGAGGCCTCCCACATGGAAACCACAACACAGTTCAGCATATGGGTCCACACGGGCCAGGGCTGGAATTCAATCCTCAGTCCCCAGGGTTGCAAGACAAGCACTTAACCTGTTGAGCCATCCCAGATTCCCCTAGTACCAATTATTGACTCACACTTGCTTATTAAAATATTTGTGTGTGTGTCCCATCAAATACCTAGCCATGTGACTTGGTTTGGGCAATGGAATGTGAGAAGAAATGATGAATGCCATACATGAGCATAGGCCCAAGAGTCACCACATACTTCTGTGATTGCTTTTGTTGTCCCTCCTGTCACCAGAACCCATATCCTTCCATCTGAATCCTAGAATAAAGAAGACATGTGCAGAAATGCATTGGTCCCCACCCCTGTCAGGCACACGGCCACTATTTATGTGTCCAAGAACAGAATGTTTGTAATTATAGATAACTGAGATTTTGAAGTCATTTCTAACCATAGTAATAATTTACTAGAAAATGAATAAATAATGACATTGCCACCAGTTGTGAAATGCCACCAGAACATAAAACAAAAATATTTATGTCATGTCCAGACAATAAGTTGTCACAAAGTCATTACTGAGGCCTAAAACATGGAGTGAGCCATGTTTTTATTGATAAAAAACATTTGCTGAAACTACTATGATAACTTAGAATATGCATATATGATTTAGGGAGATTGGGAAACTGAAGATAGCTACATGCCTTAGCTATTATTGGCTACTCTAGAAAAGGTTTAATAAGGAACAGTTAAGTTCAGAATGTACCTTGTGAATTTGACAGCATGGTTTAAAGAAGGAATTGTTTCCCCTCTCCAAACATGAAAGGCCAACATGGAGAGACACGGATTAAAACTCAGTGTATGGCAAATACCAAATCAAGAGCTTGACCTTACAAACTTTGTTACCACCTTCGCATTGATTAAAGGGATATTCAGTCAACAATTTTATTTGTATAAAATGTCTTGGGGAACAAAAATGACTAAGGGTGTGACTCGCTCAGAAGCCTGATCACCTCTGGTTACATCCATTTACCCTAGGTTACTTTAAGCTACCCATGGAGCATGTCCCAGAAAGAATCGTGGGTGTGGTGATTAGCACATTGGACTTACACAAAATGACAGTTAACTAAGTATAAGAGAGACATCCTGTCACAGAGCCACTAGCCTCTGTTGAAATAGCCTGTGGCTCCTTGAGACCTAAAATGTTCTGCTTGGGGAAACAGGGACTATTCTTTTTCTTTTTAAGATTTATTTTATTGTTTTGAGAGAAGGGATGTGTGTGTGTGTGTGTGTGTGTGTGTGTGTGTGTGTGTGTGTGTGTGTGTAAGAGAGGGAGAGAACGTGCAAGGGCCTAAAGCAGTCTCCATTGTTGTCCATCATTAGTTGGGACATGGTTTCATTCCACACAGGTGGGTGGGGGGCTGTTGCATGGGGTGGGAACTGAACCAGGGGCCTCCTACATGGGAGGCAAGAACCTTCACCACCGTACTGGGAGTTACCAGTTACAGTTCAGCATATGGGTTTGCACAAGCGGGAGCCGGGATTCAATCCCCAGACCTCGGGGTTGCAAGGCAAGCACTCAACCTGCTGAGCTATCCCAGCCTCCCCTGAACAGGGGCTTTCTTTAATGTCATATGCCAAGTGGCCAAGAAGGGTGATGGAGAATCATGAACCTCTCAGAGCACAGAGACAAAAATCAAAGTGACTTGGGACCTGCTCCAAAGGTCTAGAAATTGTCTAACAGTTAGCTAAGGGGACCATGATGTCCCCCCAGGAAGATTTCAGAATCCCTGCAGTGAAAGCTGAGTGCTGCCCAGCCTTCTCCTTTCTGAATTAGAGTATTTACGGACATAACCCAGCTCCAATATTGTATGTTGATGGTGTGGGGGGAAAACAACTTACCTTTTTATATCTCTGGACAATGAAGAACCAAGATAGTCTAGAATATTATCAAATACAGGACTTTCAGTCTGATGATGTGATTAGATGACACTTTGGAGATGTCACTTAGAGGAGGGACTGAACTCTGCATACTTGAAGGGGGAACAGTAGTACTTGCAACAAGAATGGGATTCTGTTATATCCCGTTGTTGTTTCCCAGTGTTCCTTCTTCCCTTCCCTGTAAAAAGGATAGACAAGGGCTGTCCACAAAGTTTCCAGCCATATAAACTGTTCTTGTGTTATTAATAATGGCCAGATATTTTTCTGGACAGTCCTTGTACTTTATGTCCCAAAGACATTGGACTTGGACATAGATTGCCTTTGGAATGTGAGTTGAATTGGTAAATGCCACATCCAACTGAATCCTTGAAGAGCCAACCAAGGTGTGAGTTCCTTTCCTTCTACTATAGGAATAGGACATGTTTTATGCCTGGATCCCCGAAGTTGCAGAAAGCAGTTAAATTGATCATTGTTGATCAAGACATGAGTGAGAAATAAATGTTTGTGGATGTAAGTCAATGGAATGGTAGGGACTTTGATACAGCAGTATAACTTAGTGGAAACCAACTAATCTATGTGCCATACACTTCATTTCTTCACCTTTGTTTTCAGAAACAAAATCTGAGAAAAGGGGGCCTTGCCACCTCATTTGGTTACATAGCTTGAGTTTCAGACATCCTGGCTTCTCTCTGTACAAATTACATGGTTTTCGGTTTGTTTGTTTTTTAGTCTCAAGTGAGGACATCGGGTTGAATACAACCTTCCTCCCCCTTGTCCATGCTTCAGGCACTCGGGATAACCCAGCTGTGTCCATGACAAGGGTATGGATTTGGGGGAGCGGGGGAAACATGCTTCATGTCAGCTCTCCAAACACTCTCCCAAATACCTGCTACCAATATTTTTTCCCACAGGAATTAAAAAATAACACCTTTAACAACCAAGCCAGACACCATGTGATGTGCTGAATACATGACAGCCTATCTCTCTCAAGGATTCTGGAGATCAGAGAGTTAAAACAAGGGTTGTACATAGAAGAATTCCGAAGAATGTATGAAAGTGAAGCATAACTCCCTACCCCTTAGGGGTTGTTCAATGTGACTTTCTTCCAATGATGACAATATGGAAAGGGGTTTCACAGAGTAACTTTACAGTGAAGTAGTGACCTGATGATCAAGGTCAACATCATCAGTGATAAGTCACGTTGATGGCATATGTCCATGACATGACGTAATGGATATGGTGCTTTAGCTCCATGATCTTTCTCCCCAAAACCCACAATCCTAGTCTAATCATGAGGAAAGGAACAATTGAATTTCAGAGGAGGAGGGTGCTGGGATAGCTCAGTGGCTGAGCACTTGCCTCACCATTGCAGGGTCCAGGGTTCAATTCCCAGCCCTGCAGTATGCAAACCCATATGCTGAACTGCAGTGCAACTGTTAACCACTAGATGGCCTGGTGACAAAGGTGCTCGCCTCCCAGGCAGGAAGCCCCCAGTTCAGTTTCCCCCCTTTGTGGCTTCACATCCACCTGTGTGGAATGAAACCATGTCACAACTAATGACGGACAACTAAGGAGATGGCTCTGGGCCCTCCCCTCTTCTCCCTCTCTTTCTCTCTCTCTCTTCCTCTCAAAAACAATTAAAAAATTGTAAGTTGGGGAACATGTGACAAACTATCTGAGCAATACGCTACAAAACTGTGAAAGTCATCAAACACTGGGAAACATCATGGCCAACAGGAGCCTAAGAGGCTCATCGACTTTGTATAACATGCTGTTCTGAATGGGATCATGAAAGAGAGAAACGAGATTTGGTGAAAACTAAGGAAACCTCAACACACTTTAGTGACTAGAAATGTACCGGTATTGCATCATTCTTTGCGACAAAGGTATGACACTCATTTAATATGTCAATCATGGGGAAACCAAGGTCTATGGGAAGTTTTTGGACTGCTCTTGCATTTTTCAATCGAAAGCCAACAAATAATCACTTCTGGCTTCTCCCTGTCAGTGAGTCAAGGCAGGCACAGTGCAGCAAAGAGAAAGCAGCGAGAGGCGCCTCCTTTCACCCCACTGCAGGGAGGTAACAGCATGAAGAAGACCCCACCAAGCACCGAGAGGGGAGGTGTCAGGAAGACCTACCCCAGCCAGTACCTCACTGCCCTTCTACACATACACATTGTCCATCACAGGTCTTCAGAATCGTAATTCCACATCCTTTTCCCTGAAGACAATGTGTGTTTTCATTAAGAGACACCAATTGCAAAGGGGTTGTGTCCTGGCCTAATATAAACAGCCAGTTGCCAACACAGCATCCCTGCCCCACTGCCAGGAAGTGAATCTGGAGATTGGCCATCAGAACAATGAGTGGGACTAAGATCTTGACTCATGATTTGATGGCTGGACTTCCTGAGGCCGGACTGGATGGAAGACCTTTCAGGGTGGCAAACAGGCTGCAGGGTGTCCTCCTAATGCTCAAAAAAAAAAATTTTTTTTTAAGAAATTAGAAAGAAAGAAAGAAAGAAAGAAAGAAAGAAAGAAAGAAAGAAAGAAAGCAAGCACACCCTGACCCAGTCAGTCATGGCCTCAGGAACCAATTCTCCTCAAGAGCAACAATGCAGATAGAACACCGGGGAGCCAATCTCATCAATGTCAAATGTACTGCCTTGGGCTTGGATGAGTAATGCATGCTGTGTGCTCAGTTCCTCGTCTCTGTCTCTGCTTAGAAGAAAGGGCAGCAGCAGGCATGGATCCTGTGGATGGGGTCGGTTTTCTTCCTTGATTCCTAAAATTTCACACACACACACACACACACACACACACACACACACACACACACACAGGACTTTAAGCAACCTTTCTTGAAGTGCACCTGTCCCACATCATTCCTAAAACTCCTTGAAAGCATGATTTTTCCCCTTCAATTTAAACATTTTTTTCAAGTCCAATTGACATTCAATACTCTGTGAGTTTCAGGTTTTGAGCAGGATGGTTAGACATTTCTATAACTTACAAAATGATCAAAGGGGACTATACAAAACTCAATAATTTTTGCACAGCCAAGAAAACCATCAACAAAATGAAAAAGACATCCTACTGGATGAGAGAAGATACCTTCAAGGCAAACATTCAATATGGGGGTTACATCCAAAATTTATAAAGAACTTGTACAACTTAACACCAAAAAAGCAAAATCAAAACAAAAAAAACAAACAACCCAATTCAAAAAAGGGCAGAGGACCTGAACATTGTACTTCCCATATGGTCTTTCATAGATTGTCAAGGTGATTGATTTTATTCCATATCTCAGTGATAGCCCCACACGCACTTCAATGCCTGCAGTCATGTTACATGTGTAAGTGATCTTAAGTCATACCTAGGATTTGGTCTATGAGGACTAGTGAAAAAATGTCCCACGAATGAGTATCAGCTCAAAAAAGAGGAAGGGACAGGCAGAGACAGGGACATCCACTGTCCCTCTGTTCCTTGGCCCCAGTGAGTCAAAAGGAGGCTCACTGTAGCCCAGAATGACCTCCTGAGCCCATACCAAACCCCTCTCTCTCCTGCACTGCCCCAAACCCTCACCCAACTCTCCACAGCTTTCGTATCAGAAATTAACTAGATGTCCTGAGAGGTCTGATGACAACCTTTGTTCATAACCTACTCAATCCATTTCAAACATTCATGCCCATTAGATAACTCACATTAATGCTCTCCAACTGGAGTCTCTACCCTGTGCACAGAGAAACTGCTGGGGACCCCGCTGTGCTCGTCAGTGAAGAATGTGGCTAATGTGAGCCCCCTTCTCATTTGGGGGGTAAAAACTGTTCTTCTTCAGCTGATGCCAAGATAGCTCAGCAGGTTGAGCACCTGCCTCACAACCGTGAGGTCCAGGGATCAAATCCCGGCCCCAGCCTGTACAAACCCATATGCTGAACTGTGGTGCAACTGACAACTACCAGGATGGTGGTGAAGGCTCTTGCCTCCCATGCAGGAGGCCCCCAGCTTTGTTCCCATATGTATGTATGTCCATGTGAATATTCCCAAAGACTTCTATTTTGGTTTACTTTATTACAAAAAAATTAAAAAAAAACTAACCAGAAAACAAGCGATCAATGGGACACATCATAGATTTATTCTGAATGTTTTTGAGCTTCCCATAAGTGGAATTATACAGTATGTGGTCCTTTTTATTTAACATGTTGTCCAGGAGGCTAATCCTTGTTATTACAGGGATCTATAGTTCTATGTATTTTTCACTGCTGTGTAGTAGTCCACTGTGTGGAGATGTCACAATTGATACCACATTTTCTTGCTGATGGCTTTTTATTTTTGGCTATTATGGTTTCAGTTGCTATGATATTACTTTCAATGTCTTGTGGTGGACATAAGCAATCATTTTTCTTGAGTATATACTAAAATACGATTTATTGTGTTAGGGTGCATGTATTTTGAGCATTACTACATATAGCCAAATGTTTAATCAAAGTGTTTGTATCACTTTTTGCTTCCATTTGCAGTACATAAGAGTTGATTTTATACATAATTGATATTGTTGGTCTTTTTAATGTTAGTTATTCAAATGGGCATGTACTGACATCTCTATAGTTTTGTTTATATTTCTCTGAACATTGAATATTTTTTCATATGTTTGTTGGCTATTTCATTGTCATCTTTTGGAAATGTCTGATCAAGTCATTTCTTAAAATCATTTTTTAGTTGTTAAATTTATTGGGATGACATTAGCTGGTAAAAAATTACATAGGGGGAAGCCGGGATGGCTCAGTGGGTTAAGCGCTCACTTTGCAGCACCGGGGACAGAGGATCGAATCCCGGCCCCGGCCCGTGCGGAACCATATGCTGAACTGGGGAGTTCCCCCAATTCAGTTCTCTCTCTGTATCTCTCTCTCTCTCTCTCTCTCTCTCTCTCTCTCTCTCTCTCTCTGTCAAAAAATTAATAAATAAAGCTTTAAAAAAAAAATTACATAGGTTCCAGGTGTACAATTCTATATTACATCGTCTAAATAGTGCATTATGTGCTCACCACCTAGAGTCAGTTTGATGATGTCTTTTGTACATTTTACATGTGGTTGCCAGACTTTTTCTTATTGATTTGAAGTTGTCTTTAAAAAATAAAAAATAGATTGTGGCTATAAATCCTTTGGGAATGCAAAGTTCATTTTAATGAAGTCCAAATTATCTATGTATATAAAAAAAAATCTCTACCTTAATAATACTGCTTAATAAATATCTCCCCACCCAATGTCATGGATGTGTTTTCATAGACTTTATTATTTTTAAAGACTTAATTGCCTTACTGTTCAGATTTAGGTCTCAAACACATTTTAAACTATTTATGTAGGTGGTATAAGTTAGAGGGAGCAAATATATATAAAATACATACATCTAAATATATCTATATATCTATATCTATCTCTATCTATATTTATATCTATATATGCTGAGGTGCTATCTGGAAAAAATTCAGCCATTGTCAATATAATGAAAACAGTTCCATGGCTGGATACTTTCCAGACGGCTCTCGTATATATTTCCTTTTCTTGCCTGTTATGGGTGGATGCATATTGAAATACTTTCATTTCTGTTCACTTGCCAGACGTTTCTTGAAATTAGAAGCAGAAGTAGGCTGAAAGCAAACCCAAACATTTCCCTTCGGGAACTCTACCAAGTTCTTAACATGAGCATCTCAGAAGGACACACACTTCATCTTGTAGGGGGAGAAAAATACCACCACGGTGAAACACACCCAGAGCCTACTCCGTAGGGCAGCTACAGAAAGGACTTCACCAGTGCACAGTTTGGACATCATACACTTCCTGGCAGAAAGGAACTATTCTCCACTCCAGCCTTTCTGTCTCACCTAAGGAAAAAAAAGAGGGTGGGGACAAATCTAAAACCATAGTCAACAAGGGATTCAAGGAAAAATGTTCAGAATGCTTCAGCTAGAGAAGGGAGTAGGAATCAGGCTGGGGGTGCAAGGAACTATAACTACTAGAAGAAGGACATTGACCCTTTGTGAAGGTACCGTTCTTCTAGACACAAATAAACTAAAATCTCAATATTTACTCAGAGATTATAGAATGTCCGCCACTTCAGACCCAATTGCCACACCAAGGCAGCCTCAGATTGTCAAGTGGATTACAGCCCAAACAGCTGCAAGATACAAACTAGTTCTAAGTGGTCAGACAGGGAATTCCCAAGTCCAAAAGAGACAAAAACAAGGCCACTAGAGGAATTTGAGGCCTCTGGTACCTATAGCTACAACAAACATTAAACAAAACACAAATCCTGGCCAAATTAACACAAATCCTCACAGTAATTCCTAGGTACTTCATTTCCTATGAGATAGCATAGCCTGTTTAGATTTCAATGAAAATAAAATCCACACCAAAAGACAAGGAAAAGTACAGGCCACATACACAGTGTGATCGTCAGAACTAGATTCAGATATGACACTGATGTTGCCGTTATCAGACAAGAAATTAAAAATACATATGATTAATATATTAAGGGCCCTAATAAATAAAGTAGACAACATGCAAGGAGAGATGTGTAATCAAAGCAGAGATAGGAACACTCTAAGAAAGAAATCAAAAGAAATTACTAGAAATGGCAAACACAGTAATGAAAATGCTTTTGACATGGTTGAGGAAAGAATCACTGAACTCAAAGATAAGTTATCAGAAACCTTTGTACTGAAAAATAAAGACAAGAAACAAGAAAGAACAACAACAACAACAACATAGAGTATTCAAGAACTGTGTGAAAATCTCAAAAAGCTATAACATACTTGTAGGTAGAATACCAGAAGTAAGTATAAGAAAGAGAGAATAAAGGGTAATAAATGTTTAATGTAAAAGAAAAGAAAAGAAAAGAAAACACTTACCTATAAAAGAACAAAGATAAGAATTAAAATGAAAAAACAACCAATATGTTTCTTTGAAAACCTCTACTTAGGGTATCCTACAAAAATGGCAAAAAAATACAAACAAATAGTATCAGAAATGGAAGAGAGGAGATAATGACGGACTCTGTGACCATTAAAATGACAATAGGGCATGCTCTAAAGAATTCTATGCCCACAAATTTTATAACTTAGATACAATGGCTGAATTACTTGAAGGACACAACTGCAGAAACTGAGTCAAGGAGAAACAGATAATTTGAGTAGTCCTCGATCTAGTAAATAAATTGACCTGATAATTAAAACCTTTCAAAAATGAAATCATCAGGACCAGATAGTTGTGGTGGTGAATTCTAACAAACATCAAACAATTGAAAAAGAAATAATACCAATTTTTAAAAAAATATTTTATTTTTTCATTTTATTATTTGAGAGAAGGGGAGAGAGAGAGAGAGAGAGAGAGAGAGAGAGAGAGAGAGAGAGAGAGAGAGAAGGGGAGGGCCCAGAGCAGTCTCCATAGTTGTCCATCATTGGTGGTGACGTGGTTTCATTCCACACGGTGCATGTGGGGTGGGAACTGAACCGGGGCCTCCTGCATGGGAGGTGAGAACCTTCACCCCTGAGCCGTCCCAATGGTTACGATTTCAGCCACAGTTCAGTATATGAGGTTGCACAGGCCGGGGATTTAATCCACAGACATCACGGTTGCAAGGCAAGTGCTCAACCTGTTGAGCTAGCCTGGCCTCCCTACAGTCAACTGATTTCTGACAAAGTCACAGAGGTAATCTAATGGACAAAGAGTTCTTTAACCAATGGTGCTGGAACAATTGGACGTCCACATGCTAAAAGGTGAACCTAGACACAAGCCTTACACCTTACACAAAAATGAACCAAAAGTAGATCACAGGGAAGCCAGATAGCTCAGTGGGTTGAGCTCTCATCTTGAAGCTCCGGAGTCTGAGGATCGAATCCCAGCCCCAGTCAGTGTGGACCCATATGCTGAACTGCGATGTGCTTCCCATGCAGGAGGCCCCCAGCCTGGTTCCTGCCCTGTGCAGCCCCTACCCACCTGTGGAATGAAACTATATCAAAAAGCTAATGTGCAACTATAGAAACTGCTCTGAGCCCTCCCCCTTCTCTCTCTCTCTCTATTGAAAACAATTTGAAAAAAAAAGTAGATCACAGACCTATTACAAAACTATAAGAATTCTAGAATAATACATAGGAGACAATGTAGGTGACAGAATTTGATAATGAAATTTTTAACTAAAAAAGCAAAGGCATGTCTTATGACATAAAAGAATTGATAAATTAGCCGATATGAAAATTAAAAACTGTGTTGTGAAAGACACTATTAAGAGAATGAAAAAATCAAGCCGCATATTGGTAGAAAATCTGCAAACACATATCACATAAAATACTCATATCCAAAATATGCAAAAATCACATAAAATCCAGCCAGAAGAAGCCAAATAACCCAATTAAAAATAAGCAAAAGATTAATCAGACACCCCATCAGAGAAGATATGTAGATGTAAAATAAACACATGAAAAAGTGCTCCCTGTGGTTTGTGATTAGGGAAATGCAAATTAGAACAGTGACAAGAAACCATTACATTACCTCCGGTATCATGGCTAAATTCAAAACAAGTGACAAACTACTTGTGATTGAAGGTTGAAAGCAACCGGAACCCTCATTCATGGTTTTCATGGAAGGAAAATGGCTTAGTCACGCTGGGAGGTAGTTTGTCAGTGTCACCCAAAGGCCACCCTAGTATTATCATACCATCTAGCATTCCATACCTAGGTATTTGACCAGTTGCCTCACAAATGCACAATCAACCCCAGAATGGGATGTTTACATAGCTTTTCTCCACATCACTAAAAAAGCGGAAGCCACCAAGATGTCCTGTCACAGGTGGATGCAAACACAAACCATGGAATAGTATATGATCCATATATAAGGGAATACTATTCAGCAAGAAAAAGAAAGGAGCTACCAAGCCCTGAAAAATAAAACAAAACAAAACAAAAATGGAGGAACTGTACATGTATATAAGTGAAAGAAGCCAGTCTGAAAAGGTGACATCTTGCCTAATTACATTTAGATCACATTCTGGAACAGGCAAGAGTATAGAGACAGTAAATGGATCAGGGGTACAAGGGGGTTCAGGGAGCTGGACGGTAGGATAGATGAAGCTCAGAGCACTTTGAAGGCAGGGAGCGCTGTATTCTGCATGATACAGTAAGAGTGGATAAATGATACTTTGCTTTCATGAAAGCCCATAGGACTGTAACACACCACTTTCCAAACAACACCACTATTCACAGCCTAAGGCAGTAAGGGCAGGACAGACCCTGTTCCCATGACCACGGTTTGGTTTGAAGATGACTGCTCCCCAAACAGAGACGGATAATATGTGCAACATAGACTCTCTACCCCAAAACTCTTGCACTGAAAGCCACCACCTTTATCTCTAACAGCAACATGCAGCGATGTCCCATCAAGATGCACAGGGGACATGTACGGGCACCCAGTACCCCTTCCTGCCCCCAGACTGCCAGATCTGCAGAGACAACAGGGTTAATGAGGAGGTGGGAGGGTCCACAGGAAGCGGGGCTGGGGTCCTCCCTCCCTCGGGCCTTTAATGACGTTTGATGACACATCAGGTGGCCTTTTACCCCATAGTCTAATTCCCAGAAGATCCAGGTAGTGTCCGGGTAGGCGGCATCTACAGTCTCAGTGCGGGATGTACAGCATGCCGCCTCGCCCCCGGTGACATGACTGAGACAGCGCACGCCAGACCAACGCAATTCTGGGGACGTGTTTACCTCGGCAGCCAGACGTGGGAAATGGTTTATTAATAATCATGACGCCAATGAGAGGGAGGGACAGCAGGGGAGGCAGAGGAACGACACGTGCACTGTTCTGCACAAACACCCCCTCCCACCCTGCACCCAGAGCAATGTCCCCCTCTTCCTCCCACCTCTGCTGCTAACACACAAGGGGGAGATGGACCACCAGGCATTGGCACTCAGAAACACCATTTTTACGGATGGGCCCGAAGTCAGCGCTTAAACTCCGGAGTCCCAACTCCAAACCTTCCCGCTTGTGGACACTAAGGACGACCGCATGCGTTGAAAGCATCGTCCCTTCCAACAGAGTCGTCCCTTTGCTATTTAAAAAAAAAAAGAAACAAAGAAACAAGAAGACAATCCCCCTCCCTGCTGAGCTGACCCTGGGCTGACCCAAGGGAAACCTGCGGTGGCCTGCTCATGCATAATGGTGTCCACCGTCTTCCACACCCTGTCGGGCCCTGAGCCAGACGTGTGCCTGGGTAGCCGAGAGGTCAAAGGTAGAAATGGGTTTCATGAGCACAGCTTACACGTGTGAGAGCCGGGCCCCTGAAGGCCGTATTTTCCTTTCATTTAATTTCGTTCTGTGGAGTTGTTCTTGGAGTCACACCCTGGACTCCAGGAACTTCCTCACTCACCTGTCGTCGGATTTCCATCTGCCTTTCCAGACTCCACAGCTTAAACCACAGAGGCTCAGGGCTTCTCCGTTCATCCACACATGAATCGCAGACCCCCCTCCCCTCAGATTCCATCCCCCATGTCCATACACACAGTTGCCTTGGGAGGCGGGGAGCAGATGGGCAGAGAGGCCCTGGGTTTGGAGCCCTCTGAAGTCAGAGAATGGAAAACCGGCTTTTGGAGGCACGGCCGTCTGCCCACCGGAGAGAATGGCAGAGAAGCAGGGAGGCAGGCCACCAGCCCTGCTGGGTCTCCCTGTCACATCCCCAGCCCGGCTTGGGCTGTGACCCTAAGGGGAGCATGAACAACAATGGAGAACTTGCCAGGCATCAAGGCCGGAAGCCCCCTCCTCTCCACGGGAGGGCTCACGGCTCGCCCCTCCTTCTCAAGCTCTGTCCACACATTTGTTCTCAGAAACAAAGCTCTCTCCTGCACACCAGCGTCCCCGACAAGCCCCCTCGCCTCTCACAGGGGGCTTGTCCAAAGGGCTCAGAGGCCACTTGGGAAGCGCACCCCCGGGGCTGTGAGCACCCACAGAAGGCCGGGATGGGGGGCAGGTGGGAGAATACCTATGGCTGTCTGTTTAGAAATCTGGGGGGAGCTGCCTGAAGCTTCCCTTCATGCCTTCAGCCTTTGCGAAGACCCCCTCCCTCCATCCCACTCTCTCTTCACATGGTCCAGCCCCAGCATTGAGGCAGGTGACTGTCTGTATGCAGGGGCACTCGGGTTTGTTTTTTGGGTTAACCTGGGATTCCACACAGGAACCAGACGTCCCTTGAGACAGGGCTTGGAGCCAGATCAGAAAAGGAACATAACGTGCGCTCAGGCAGTTGACATCGGGAGAGGGATGGAATATAAAATAGGTGATTAGGGCTGTGGAGCCCAGGGAGGCGGTGAGGATTAAGAGAAAGAGCCCACGGACAGCATCTCTCCACCCCCGATGCCCCTCCCCCAGCAGTGTGCCCCCCTGTGAAAGAGGGAAAGAACACAGGCTCAAAAAAGACCCCTCGGAGCACAAAGCGCTGGGTGGAAACCCCTGAGGCACAAAGAGCACTCTCCTTGTCTCCTTTCTTGCACATCACACCCCCTGCCTTCTGACCTCTGGTTCCCATGCACAACCTCTCCACACACACACACACACACACACACACACACACCATGTTCTTTAAAGAAAAAGGATTAATTTTATTGTTTGAGAGGAGAGAGAGAGAGAAGGGGAGGGCCCAGAGCCGTCTCCATAGTTGTCCATCGTTAGTGGTGACATGGTTTCCTTCCACACAGGTGCATGTGGAGCCGTGCGGGGCAGGAATCCAACTAGAGGCCTCCCGCATGAGAGGCGAGAACCTTTGTCACTGTGGGGCCAGGAATCGAACTCTAGACCTTGTGATTGTGAGACAAGCGCTCAACCCCTGAGTCACCCTGGTCTCCCCTGGACACCATGTTCTTGAAATTGCTCCCATTTCAAATATTTGGCCCTAGGTTTACTCACGCGGGGTGTCTCCTGAGTCCCACTTGATTGTTTTGGCCTAGGACTAGAGTGACGCTCATAGAGACACCACAGACATTTCTGAAATACAAGCGACATTTCCAAACCTGCAGCAAAGCCGTTCTATGTCCGATGCTGCTTCGGCCCTCTGAGCCATGATGACTTGGTTGTTCTAATTAACATCTCCTTTCTGCTTCCGGTTTTACATGGTGTCTAACAAATCTACTTCAGGGGGCCCAAGTATAATAAACCACCTTGAAATTCAGTACTTACAAATATGTGGTGATTGCAACCAGAGAAATCAGTGGGGTCCATCATGGAGGATCACATTCTATAGGGGACTTGCTGCTCCATAGGGACACACCACACACTTTGTCAGTCAAAACCCCAAATTGGGCGGGAAGGAGAAAGGGGTAGAAAAGAGGGGAAAGACCAAAGAAGCCTGCACCCCCAGGTCATGTGCCCACCCCCACCTCTCCCATGAGCTAAAAGATACAGGAGACATGGGTGCTCCCAGAAGCTCTGCTGTTCTCTCATGCTCACATAGACTCTCCCGTCTCAGCTCTCTGACACTGATGTCTTTGTCTTCAGAAATCATGGGGAGGCTGGGATGGCTCAGCAGGTTAAGTGCTTGCTTTGCAGCCCCGGGTACTGAGGATCGAATCCCGGCCCCGCTGCTTCACATGCTTGCCTTGTGCTTGGCACATGACTGAACAGTAGTTCTGCATCCTTTTCCACAACCGGGGGAATAAGGAATGCAGGCAGGAGACCACAGCACAGATGTATGTGGGGAAGGCAATGCTACCTGCTTTCTCCCTTCATTGTTTTTGATGCTTTCTGTCAAGATCTGAACCCACTTCTCAGTCTTACAGCCTTTTCATTATGTCAGACAAGCATGAACACACAGCCTAGGAAGGCTTATTTGTACCCTCTTCACAGACATCAGGGATCTTAGTTATCTATTCCAAACCCGAAGGGCTTACAATTACATGTAGGAAGGTTAAGGAGATGGCAGAATTCTTTTATTTTATTTTATTGTCTTTGACAGAGAGACAGAGAAAGAAACAGAGAGAGAAGGAGGGCCCAGAGCAGTCTCCATAGTTGTACATTATCAGTTTTCTACATAGTTTCATTCCACACAGGTTGGTGGGAGGCGTGCAGGGTGGGAACCAGGCTGGGGACCTCCCACATAGGAAGCACACCCCAGTTCAGCACATGGGTCCACACGGGCCGGGGCCAGGATTCAATCCTGAGGTTCCGGGGCTGCAAAGTGAGCACTTAACCCACTGAGCCATCCCGGCTTCCCTTTATTCTTGAAGACACATTGAGGACTGCAGTCCCAGGAAGGGACACCCAAGTGCAACAAGGCACACTTAGGAAAGGAAAGGATGATGACAGGTGAACCAGGGAACTGTGTGGAGACATGGATCCAGAAACCTGCCTCATAGTCCCTGTGACACTGTTGCTAAATTTGAAGCTGTGCTTGGACAGGTTAGTGTTCTGTGAGGCGGGACAAAGAGATGATAGACAGTTGTATCCTGATCAGTTCTCAGAGTTCAGAGTGGGGTGATAAGAAAGAGTTGAGAGTCTTTGTTGAGCACCTGGGACATGAAGTAGGGACCCCAGAAGGAGTAAAGGTTAGTGATAGTTACCAAACGTCCCTAGAATAGGAGGTACTCTGGATCCCATCCCAGTAAAGCCTAAATACACCCCAGAAGGATCACACCAATTTATCTGTAAGGTAATCACCTGTCCAAACAGCTTCAGCATTCTTGAAAAGAAGGCAAAAAAAAAAAATATCCAGATGATCAAATATGGGGAAAAAATCATCACAATTTCCGATATGCCAAGAAAAAGTCTCCAGATATGCAAACAAGCAGGAAGATGAGTCCCCAAGACCAGGAGAGAAGTCAGTTAAAATAAATAGACTCAGGAATGACAGAAATGATGAAATCAGCAAATAACAAATTAACACAAAATTCATACATATGCCCACGTCTTTAAAAGAAAATTGGCCAGTCATGAAAACAACCAAAGTGTCCTTTGATAGCTGACTGGATAAAGAAGTTGTGGCACATTTACACAACTACTCAGCAATAAGAAACGATGAAATGCAGCCATTTGTGGCAACATGGATAGACCTTGAAAACATCTTATTAAGCGAAATAAGTCAGACTGAAAGAATCAGGAAACATATGACCTCACTTATAGGTGGAATATAAAACTGAAAGGAACAAAGAAGCAAAAATTCATGGACAATAGTTTGGTGGTTACCTGAGGGTAAAAGGGGAGGTTGGTGGGAGAGTGGGGGTGGGTGAGTAGGGAGGGGGCATCAACTACATGGTGATGGAAAGAGAGCTGACTCTGGGTGGTGAGCACATAATGTAATAATAGACAATGTCATGTAGAATTGTATACCTGGAAACAATGTAATTGTCATCAACCAATGTCACCCCAATAAATTTAACAATTAAAAAAACAAAGAAACTTGGCCCTAATAAGAACAAAATATAAGATGCAAAAGTCAAAAAATGAAATGCGTAGAGCCAGAAAGCACAGTAACTGAAGTGAAAAATTCCTTGGACAAGCTGAAGACTAAGTACTGCAGAAAAATGAGAGAAATTTAAAATATTACAAAAATAAACTATCCCACCACAGGAACAGAGATAAAAGAAATAAACAGAGACTTATGGGACTATGGCTGAAAAGGCAAGCAATGGAATAGCAAAAATATTTGTAAGCCATCTGTCTGATAAGGGATTAGTGACATATATATTAATACAACTCAATAGTAAAAAAACAAAGCAAATAAGTTCATGTTAAACATCAGGCAAGGGTCCTCAATAAGCATTTTTTTCAAGGAAGATATTGAAATGGTCAACAGATTCATGAAAAGGTGCCTAACATCATTGATCATCAGGAAAATACACATGAAGTCTAGAATGAGACATCCCTTCACACTTATTAGGATGGTTATTATCAGCAAGACAAGAGAGGCATTGGGGAGCATGTGGAGAAAAGGGAACCCTGGTGCACTGTGGGTGGGAATGCAAATTGGTGTCGCCACCATGGAAAACCGTATGGAGGTGCCACAAAAATTAAAAACAGAACTACCTTATGACTCAGCCATTCCACTTTGGGTATTTATCCAAAGAAGGTGAGATTATTATCTTGAAGACATGTCTACACCCCCATGTTCATTGAAGCATGATTCACCATCTGCAAGACATGGAAATAACTTCAGTGTGTATAGGTATGCAGGTTTCCCTTTGCTATGGAAAAGTAAAGCGTTCCTGTGAAACTTTGAATAAGCAGATAAACAGACATGGCATCCAATGAAAAAGCAATTACCATTGACTTTTATGGAAAATTTCCGAGGGTTCCCATAGCCCCAAAATAACCTCCCAAATCACACCAAATAACCCATAAAACCTAAAATTACACTACCATAGAGTAAAAGCAGGAATGTACAGAATCAACTGAGATAAAACAGAGACACTCAGAGACAGTTTAGAGCAATGACAGTGTGAGGGCTGAGACTCAGAGTCTAATTTCTCTGGGAAGAAGCTTGGTAGAGCTACGCTTGTGCCTCATTCGGCACTGCAAAGCCAACAAATGCCATTTTCAAGGTTTTAAGATGTCCTCTGTGATTTATTATTTCCCATCCCTGTTGTCTAAGATCGTCTATGAATAGCACACTACACTGCTCTAGACGTCACACACTGGCAAATGCCATTCATCATTGGAGATGCCTTGTTGGCCCACAAAGAACAATAATGATGAATGTGTAATGATGTTACTTCAACCAGTCTCCATTTTTCATCTTATTTTTGATTGTTGTCTTATTTTGTCAAAAGGGACAATCCTCTTGGGATTTCTTTTTTTTTTTTTTTAAATTGTTTTTGACAGAGAGAGAGAGAGAGATACAGAGACAGAGAGAAGGGGGAGGGCCCTGAACAGTTTCCATAGTTGCACATCATTGGTTTTTCCACATAGTTTCATTCCACAGGTGGGTACAGGGCTGCACAGGGCAGGAACTGGGCTGGGGTCTCACCCCGGTGCGAACTGGACTGGGGGCACACCCCAGTTCAGCATATGGGTCCACACGGGCCGGGGCTGGGATTCAATCTTCGGTCCCTCGGGCTGCAAAGTGAGTGTTTAACCCACTGAGCCAGCCCAGCTTCCCCACTGGGATTTCTTTTGGTTCATGAAACCAGGCTCTGATGTAGGTTTTTTTAATAAAAATGAAGTGGTGTCTTGCAAACTTTTGAAAAACAGTATTATGTATGTAACTATGTGTGCATGGGTGTGTATATTATATATACATACACACATATACACACAACATGCATCTAACACATATAACATGAATATAACACACACACACACACACACATACATATATATACGTATACCGGTACATCTGAAAAGCATCCAGCCACGTAACCATTCTCATTATATTAACAATGGCTGGATTTTTTTTCCCAGCTGTTATATATTATTCAGCCATAAAAAAGGAAGAAAGACCTGCCATTTGCAACAACATGGATAAAACTTGGGGGCATTATGCTAACTGAAGTGTCAAACAGAGAAAGACAACTACTGTCTGATCTTACTTATATGTGGAATCTAAAAAAAGAAAGAGAAAAAGAATTGAACGACTCACAGTAACAGAACAGATTGGAAGTTGCCATTATTAAAGACATTCAGGTTTCAAGATTATTCTTTGCCTTTCAGTTGTAGGGTCAGTTGCAATTAATGCCCAATAGCCAGCCAATAATTGTCTCTCAAATGGTTTTAATGTACCAATATGTCTAGACATTTGCTGGTTCAAAAACCCAGCTATTGCTACAGAGTTTTGCCCACAGGTTTTGCCATGAGGTCCAGTCTACATAAATGTGATTTGCAAATACTTCCAAAATGATAGCTGAGAATAAATGATAAGAGCTCAAAGATATTGATGGGCTATACTATCACTTTTTTTTTTTTTTTTGCAATTTAGACACAGGCTATTATTGTCCAGGCCTGAATTTAAGCCTAACCTTCCTTTGGGTAGCATATGGAAAGTCATGAGCAATACTGCAATTAGAATATGTGACATTCATAATCCACACAACCCAAACAGGTGCTATGCTCATTGCTTAGTTCCAAGAAACAGGCAGGGACAGCAATTCCTTTTTTGAGTGTGGCATGCCACAGGTGGTTGGATTTATTTTTATTGGGTTGGTTTTTTTTTTACAGAGAGAGAGAAGAGGGAGGGCCCAGAGCAGTCTCCATAGTTGCACATCATTAGTTTTCTACATAGTTTCATTCCCTAGATGGACATGGGGCTGTGCAGGGCAGGAACTGGCAGGGGGCTTCCCACATGGGAGGCTCACCCTGGTGAGAACAGAGCTGGGGGCCTCCTGCATGGGAAGCACACCTCATTTCAGCCTATGGGTCCACATGGGCTGGAGCTGAGATTCAATCCTCGATCCCTGGGGCTGCAAGAAAAGTGTTTAACCTGCTGAGCCACCCTAGCTTCCCCATAGATTATTATTACACAAAGGACCTGTAACATGTCCAAAAACCTCTTCTAGTCAAATTATGACAGGAACTGGTGAATTCCAATAGCTTGGTGGTGATATACTGAATGTACATTGATCCTCCCCATGGGAAGGCACACTGTGGTTGGCTCTGCTCTGAAACTGGGAAGAAAAAAATCAGTTAAAAATCACCGAGTACCAGTCTCCTTCAGCTTGCTATGGATTTTACACCATTGAAGCCACATCAGGAACTTCCGACGACATGCGTGGTGCTACTTATTTAAGCCTTGATATCTACTCTTAGTTACCACATGCTATTTACCTTCTGCAGGAGCCACACTGGGCTCCTGTGTGGGTCTCCAATGGCTACCACATCATTCATTAAAATGATGCTCTCTTTTTGTTCACCAGGGATCTGGTACTGTTTCAAAGGAACAGCCTGTGTGAGTTTGAACAATGGTATAGTTTCTCATGGAGTGTGTCCAATTAATACTGATGGACATGAACTCACAATGCTAGTATGACAATACTAGAGTATTATGATACTAGGGTATTCAGCAATGCTGAATGAATGAAGCGTTTCCCAGTCAGACATAATAGCCAGGCTCAGAATAGAGCCAGGTAAAGGAGACACAACCATTTTACAGCGTCTGTTCAAACATTGCAATGTCCATTCAAACGTGTATCTTAACCCCATCAACTGTTGAATACCCCATATATTGAATTCCCCCCCCAAGTCTAATGTTAGCCCCTCTGAGCACCTCACCAACAGATTTTGGAATCACAATGCAGTGGGTTCCCATGTCCCTGAGTCCCAGAAAGGCTTCCTCTCTAGCTCCTGGCCAATTTATCCATATTGGTACGTATGGACTTAGGTAACCCATGTGAATTATTGTCAGCCAATGTGTAGTCACCTATGGGAAACATTGTGTGTGGGGTTGGGGTCACTCATCCATGTAGAACCTTCCTAACTAACCAAGCTCCTCCAGCTCCAGTCGCCCTCTCTCCCAGAGCAAAGTAAAGCATTCCCCACTAATCACACTGTTAGCATAGACTATCTTATCACACTGGTGTTGTGAGGTCCAAGGGCTTCCTGCAAAACCACTCTTATCAGGCAGGATATTCCAAGGGTTTAAAGAGATTATCTCCCAAGACCAGGCTCAGGGTGAATCCTGGAGACATGTTTTTCTTGCAAATATTCAAGGCTGAGCCCCCCCTTAGGCCTGCTAGCTTAAACCTTCCTTGCACATTCCTTAACTCATTTTATGTTAATCATTACCTTGGTTAAAAACAAAAGCACAGACTTACAGCAATTGAAAGGCAAAAATAAAAATCGCAGATCGATTTTCATCATGAGCATTGAAGTAAAAATCTTTCACTACGTATTAGTACATTGAATCCAGAAATATTTAAAATGTTGAATGTACTAGGACCAAATCAAGTTTATTCCTGAAATGTAAGGTTGGGTGCACACTTAAAAATCAATCAACACATTTGACCATATTAATACAACATATGAAAAGTATCTTAGTCATTTCAGTAAGTGCAGAAAATTCATATACCTAATCAAAGCCATTTATGACTAGAATCAATCTCTGACTAGAAAAGAATGTCTTCACTCTGATAAAAAGTGTCTATGAAAATCCTATAGAGAGCATCAAACTTAATAGTGGAAAAATGGAATGCTTTCTGCTTAAGGTGAGGAATACAGCAAGAATGTCCTCTCTTGCCACTGCTAGTCAATATTGTATTTCAGGTCCCACCCACTGAAATGAAGCAAGAAAAAAAAAATCCATGCAGAATAGATGTAAGAGGTAACACTGCCTTTATATGTGGAAAACTTTAGTCTAAAAAAACTACTAGAACTACTAGAATAGCAAGGTTGGAGGATTCAAAAATATACAAAAACCAACTTTATATCTATATAATACCATTTAAAAATCTAAAAGTATCATTTAACATAGCAGGTAGAATAACATTTAATTACATATTAGATCGATATTATTTTAAATGCCACATACAAGGGCTGTCTGGAAAAACTCCAGCCATCAACGCCTCTAGTTTTCATAGTACATGGCTGGATACATTCTGAATAGCCCTCGTCTATATAATTATACAGTATTCAGGATACATGAAAACTTGCACCTGAATTTTCTTGGATTTAGCCCATGCACCTTGTCTTTTGCAGATTTCAGTGTTTTGTTTTTCCCTGTAATAAACAACACTGAGTGTGACAATGTTTCTGAACTCTGAGAGTCCTATTAGTGAATCTGACAACTGAAGGGTGTCTTGTGTGCCTACTTCTCAAATTGGTGCCAGAAATATTAGATAGATGATAGACAGATATAGATAGATAGACAGATATACAGATAGATAGATATAGATATGTATGGTATTAGAAATAATTTTAACAAAATATGTGCAATAGTTCTATGCTGAAAACTACAACCCATGGCTAGAACAAGTTAAAGATGACCTAAGTCTTTTCATGGGATGGAGACTCAGTTTTGATGTCTATGTCAGCTTTCTTAAACAGCAGAATCATATCTGCTGGCACCTTGACTTTGGATGCTTGCCATCTAGAACTGCAAGGAGATACATGTCTGTTGTTTCGGTAGTGTTTGTGGTAACTTGCTATGGCAGCCCTAGTTAATATAAATATGTTCTATAAATGTGTTATATATGGATTTTCAAAACAACAAATCAAAACCAATGCTCACCTTGTAAAGGTTTTTAGCATAGTCAAATTCCAACCTTCTGTTCCTTTTATGACTCAAATCATGTCAAAACAGATGGGCTTGGATGACAAGTGGAATTTTTCTTTTTATCTGTTGTTCAGGAATCTTTGTTAAGGCATGAAGTTGAGGATACAAGACCCTACATCACTCACGATATGTTTCAGGGAAGAGTCAGCATGAACGTCTCACCAGTGAACTGAGAGACATTCTTTTTCTAAACCTACAATAGGCTCACCCACCAGTATGAGGAGCCAAGAGGGACAGAAGGAAGAAGTGCTCCTTGTACCGTAGGGGTCTGCAAATGGGGATTGTCCTATGCTATCACCTCTCTTCCTTCCTAAAGGAATCCCCCCTAAGAGAAACAGTAGTGAAGTTAGACAGTGCCTACAAGAAGGAAGTTTTTCCCTGATTAGATAGTTGATACACCACTGGATGTGTTAGCTGCACCATGGTCCTAGTGATGCTAATACATCAAGGACTTTGTCCAGTTCATCAATGCTGTCAAATTTGTTAGTCTAAAGCTTTTCAAAACATTCCTGTATTGTCCTTGTATGTTTCTCTGTTTGTGCACAATATTTGATAATCACCTTTTCATTTCTGAAATGGCTTGTTTGTGTATCTTCCTCCTTTTATGATTTGCTTAGCTGTAAATTGATCAATTTTATAGACATTTCTAAAGGCTTCATAACTTCAAAACTTTCCACTAAGTAAAACTCCTCCCCAAGTAACTTTATAAAAAATTTAGCAAGATATTACATCAATCCTATCAAAACTCTATTTAAAAAAAGGAGAAAACTTTTTCCAACTTATATTTTTTATACCAGAATTACCCTGCTAACAAAATCAAAGAAAGACATTGCAAGAAAATTACAAACTAATTTTCTCATGAGCTTAGATATAAAAGTTCTTAATAAAAAAGCAGCATATTACATCCAGAAACACGTATAAAGCATAATAAATTGTGACAGTGAAGATTGTGCAAGTTAGGGTTATTATTAAAAATCCATCAATATGACTCACCACATTTGTCGACTAAATGGGAGAAATTAAATAATCATCTCAAGAGATGTGGTACAATTATTTGGCAAAATTCAATGTCCGTGCATGATAAAATTGTTCATCAAACTAGGACTAGAAAAACACTTCCTCACAATGATAAAAGGCTCCTAGGACAAATGTACCGCTCAAATTATACTTAATGATAAGAGACAGAATGCTTTCTCAATAATTTCAGGAATAAGATGAGGAAGTTCACTTTCACCCTTTCTATTCCATATTATAATGGATGGTATAGCTACTGAAATAAAGCCAGAAGACCAAACTCTGTACCTATTCGAAGTGAATCAATAAAGCTGTCTTCATTCCCAGGGAGCATAATCAGGTATGTAGAACATTTTAGAGCAATGATGTAGAAATAAGAAGTGAATTTAGCAATGTTGTAGAACAGAGGATTTGCAGGTTGAGTTCAACTGGAGAAGGGAGAGAAAAGATAATCCATGAATTTGATGGTAGAACAATAGAAATTATCCAACATGAACAACAGAGAGTGGACTGAAAACAAACAAACAAACATAATAAACAGAGCCTCACCAACCGATGGCACTTTTTTATAATAAAAGGTCTTTATTTCACGTCCTAGGAGCACCAGCAAGAGAAAGACAGTGGAGATGAAAGAAGAAATAGTGACTGAAGGCACCCCTAATTTGGCATCAGACACACAGATATAGGCACACCTTGCTCTATGGTGCTTCACAGATACTGTGGGTTTTTTGGGTTGTTTTTTTTTTTACAAACAGAAGGTTTGTGACAACCCCACACCCTGCATGTCTATGGGCACCATTTCCCCCAAGAACATCTGCTGACTCCATGTCTCTGTCACATGGTCATTCTTGCAATATTTCCAACTTTTTCATTAATGTTACACTTGTCACTGTGATCTGTGATCAGTGATCTTTGATGTTACTATTGTAACGGTTTGGGGACGCAACAAACCGCGCTCAAGAAGATGGTGACCTTAATCAACAAATGTTATGTGTGTTCTGATGGCTTCACTGACCAGCCACTCCCGTCTCTCTCCCTCTCTTCCGGCCTCCTGATGCCCTGAGACACAACAATATTAAAACCAGGCTAACGCATCTCCCTACAATGGCCTCTACATATTCAAGTGAAAGTGAGAGTTGCACCTCTCACTTTAAGTCCAAAAAAAAAAGATTAATCTTAGCAGGCATGTCAAAAGCCGAGACAGGCTGAAAGCGAGGCCCCTTGTGACAAACATACAGGGTGTTGATGCAAAAGGAAATTTCCTGAAGGAAATTAAAAGTGCCACTCCAGTGAACACACGGGTGATAAGAGAGCAAAACAGACTTATTGGTGATGTGGAGAAGGTTTTAGTGGTCTGGATAAAAGATTAAACTTCAACAACATTTCCTTAAGCCAAAGCCTCATCCACAGCAAGGCTCCAACTCTCTTCAATTCTATGAAAGCTGAGAGACGTGAGGAAGATGCAGAAAAGAAGAGGGTGGGGGGCGGTGAAGCTGGCAGAGGTTGGGTCATGAGGTTTAACAAAAGAGCACATCATGCAATGCATAGACGATGCCATGCAGAATTGTCCACCTGGAAACGATGTAATTGTTACCAACCAATGCCGCCCCAATACATTTAACAATCAAAAAGAAAAGAAAGACAAGATATCTGTATAACATAAAAATGAAGGTGAGGCAGCAGCTTCCGATGTGAAAACAGCAGCCAGACCAACAATGAAGGTGGCTGCACTGAACTACAGATTTCCAGTGCAGACCAAACAGCCTTTTATTGGAAGAAGATGTCCTCTAACACTTTGGTAGCTGGAGACAAGTCCATGCCTGGCTTCAGAGTTTCAAAGGGCCGGCTGGATCTCTCAGGAGGGGCTAATGCAGCTGGTGGCTTTCATTTCCATTCAGTGCCTATGTATCATTCCCCAAACCCTACATAGTAAATCTACTCTGCTGTGTTCTACAGACAAAATAACAAAGTCTGAACGATAGCACATCTGTTTCCAACATGGTGTACTGACCATTTGAAGCACAGGGGCAGAGAGTGCAGAAGGTGTAGGCTCAAGACAAGGAAGCATGTCTAAGCCAGAACCCATGATTGTGCTCTGATTCTCCTTTATTGTCTGCCCCCCTCTCCACATCTGGTTAAGAATCAGCAGAGGTCCCCCCTGAGGAGAGAGAGGTCCTAGTGCCAGGGGGAGGAGCCATAGCATCTGGTTGTGAAAATCAGTCAGAAAACAGAGGGCTGCTGGAGACCCAAACTTCTCTTAAAGGGCCTGCGCATGGACTTACTTTCTGACGGACTCACTCGCTCTGAACTCCAGTGCTGGGGTACCAGCTCCAAAGATGCCAGAGATGTCCAGGAGGAACTGAATTGTTGAGCCCCAAGGTGAGGGCGAGAGGGGTGGATGTCTATGCCATGTTGTTCCTTTTTTGAGCCCTTTCCCCAACACGGCTGGCAGGCACAGGTCGCCACTAAACTTGCCCCATCCTGGTGACTCCCTGAAAACCTGCGCCAGTCAGCAGTGCACAGGCCTAAACCTCTTTCGGGGACTGTTCCTCACAAGCAGCTGGCCTCGACTCACACTCTGGCTTTCCATGAGACTCTCTCAAAGGTCCACAAACTCCAAACAAGCAGCACCTGGAACTGGCTTGTTCTGTATGTCTTGTTAAGCAGCCCTGAGCTCAGCATTGGGGGTAACCATCTGCAGATATTTTGTAGTTCATCCCAAGTGGCCCAGGGCAGGGCACAGGCAGAAGCGGACCTTGACTCCCTCTGGAGAGCCTCCCAAGAGGCTCCAGAACCAACACCCCTGGTGACCTGTCTCAGCCCACACTAGAGCACTTCCCAACCACTTTCACCATCAACACACCCAAAGCGCAGACTGGGCCGGCACCAGAACATTACTAAGTGAATCCTGCTTTGTAGCAGAGACTAGAATGGTGGTTGCCGTATATTTGACTCAAATATAATGGTGATGGGAGGAGAACTGACTCTGGGTGGTGGGCACATAATGCAACACACAGACAATGTATTTTAGAATCGTATACCTGGAACCTATGTAATTTTTACCAACCAATGTCATTCTAATAAATTGAACAATAAAAAAAGAATGGTGGTTGTCAGGGGATAAGGGGTAGGAGGAATAAGGGACACATTGTTCAATGAATATAAAGTTCTGGAGATTTGCTGTGTAATATTTATAATTAATAACGTGGCATCACACACTTTCAAATCTGTTAAGAGGACAGAGCTCATGTGAAGCATTCTTAACACAACACAGAAACCACAAAAAAATGCATGAAAGTTTTTGGAGGTGATGGCTATGCTTAATATCTTGATTGTAGTGATGTTGTTACAGGTGTATACATATGTCCCAAATCATCAAGATGTATACATTCAATGTGTAAATATTTTTTTAAGATTTACTTTTATTGTTTTTTGACAGAGAGAGACAGACAAAGAGAGACAGCAAGAAGGGGGAGGCCTGGAGCAGTCTCCACAGTTGACAGCATTAGTTTTCTGTATATTTTCACTCCACAGTTGGGCACGGGGCTGCACAGGGCAGGAACTGGGCCGGGAGCCTCCCTAAATATTTTTGCTTATCAATTATTCCTCAATAAAGATTTAAATAAGATGTTAGAGAAGCTTTAACAAGAAAAATAACATAAGAATATGAGGACATTAAATGGCATTAAAATCTATATAGGAAAAAAGCAACAACTATCTCTACCACTGCCAAAAATAGAAAAGTGGGGGAAGCCTGGATGGCTCAGTGGGTTAAGCACTCACTTTGCAGCCCCGGGGACCGAGGATCAAATCCCGGCCCCGGCCCGTGTGGACCCATATGCTGAGCTGGGGAGCTCCCCCAGTTCAGTTCTCACCGGGGTGAGACCCCGGCCCAGATCCTGCCCTGTGCAGCCCCGTGCCCACCTGTGGAATGAAACTATGTGGAAAAACAAATGATGTGCAACTATGGAGACTGTTCTGGGCCCTCCCCCTTCTCTCTGTCTCTGTCTCTATATCTCTCTTTCTGTCAAAAACAATAAAAAAAATTTTTAATAGAAAAAGGACAAAAACTGAAAAAAACATTGTAAGATATGTTATAGAGATGTTGTTGCTTTCTAAATTAAATGTTCCTAGTGATGATAATAATAAACAAGCAGTGAATAATCAAATTATAAAACAGCTTTGCTCCAAATTACGTACACATATACACACAGTGAAACATGTAGGTAATTTGAAACTTGTTAATCATTAAACTAAAGCAATGTTCTAATTTAAATGGTTATATTAAGAAAAAATTATTCCTTAAATGAAAGATTAATTTATGTGATTATCTGTGATCTAGTTAATGGAGATGGAAGCATTGTATTTAAAAGGAAGCTGACATCATCATCAAGGGCCATAAAATATGTTCACTCTTTTCCCCTCGACACTATCCCATAAAATGTATCTTCTAATGAAGTCAGTCAAAAATAGGGAAAAGCTACTCATTCCGACCCAGGCCTTCACTATCACGTTATTTAAAACAACCCTAGAATTGGAAGCAGCCTGGATTTCTAACAGCAGGGTATAATAATTAATTGAATAGTGGTCTTTTTTCCCACATGGACCTGCATAATGTCAAGAAAAATAATTATCAGGGCTCTCTCGCCGTCAGGATAAGGCTTGTGAAATTTTTGCTAGGTAAAAATCAGAACATCAATTATGTCGAGCCATCATGTTCCCGATTCAAAAGAATTTATTCATATGCAGAGAGGACTATCCAGGCACACCAACAATATTATAACATGTATTATGAGTGTGACATTAAAATTCATTTGATGGGGGAAGATAAACATAAAGGGAGGAAATGGGGAGGGGGAGGAAGAAAATCAGTCCTTAGGCAACGAGTGGAGTGGAAACTGTTGCCAGGGAGACCAGCCACTAGGCTCCTGAAATTGTGTAAATGAAAGTTGATGAAATTCTAAATCAAGGCAGAGGCTGTGGGGATGAACGAAAAGGAAATAGTGAGGTTTTCCCTTTTTTTCTCAAGAAAAATAACACATGAGAGAGGAGGAAGAATTCTTTTTCTTTGGGGAAAAAAAAAGTGTTACATGGGCCTTCTGACTCTTAGACTAGATTGAAATGATAATAGTAGATATCTTTTGTGAATGAGGGCCAGGCCATTACCTCGTATCATCTTTTTTATGCAGCCTTGTTTCCATGACTATACTCATTTTACAGCGCAGACAACTAAGGTGGACGGGGTTAAATGACTTGTTCCACATAGCCAGTGAATGAAAGATCTAGAAGGCCTACTAGATATGGACCTATAGGCTAAACAAAGCCTGAAAATCTCTCTCACCCTTTCTCTTTCTCTCTCCATCCCTCTTTTCCTTCTCTCTCTCCCTCTCTCCCTCTTTCCCTTCCTCTCTCCTTCTCTCCCTCTTTCATTCTTTCATTCCTTGTTCTCTTTCTTCACTTGATTCCTTTTTGCAGTCATATTTCTGGAGTCCTCAACCGTCTTCATGCTTGTTCCATTTTCTATTCTGGAGACTGGAGTTTTGCAGCATCTGTATCTCTGTGGAAGGTGCACAGTTAATAGGCATACAGGGATGGAGACTTATGAGTTACCTCCCAAATTCAAGCCCAAAAGAGAATGGAGTCCAGGTTCACCCTTCGAGTATTTGTTGGGGGTGTGGGAAAGAAACTGCGAAGTTGAAAAAATGGTAGTGGCCCTGAAAAACATCCCAAATGGGGTCCCTCATCCATGGGGAGGGAAGAAGCATTGGTGTCTGCCCCCATTCATGGTGCACACTTGGGCAGACACTGGTGGGAGGGAAAGCAAACCCAGCAAATGTGCTGCAAAACACATTAGAGAAGAGCACAGGAAGTGGGGCCTGTACTGTAGTAGAAATGTGTGATGATCAGCCAGTGGGAAAAGGCAAAGGGAGGCAACCCAGCCCACAAAGCAGACACTACCAAGAGGACTCCGTGAGAATTCCCCATGTGGTTGAATTAGAGCCATGGTTTATAAGAATGTTTGGCTTTGGGGATGCCGGAATAGCTCAGCAAGTTGAGTACTTACTTGCTCTGCAAGCACAAGGTCTGGGAATCGAATCCTGACCCCAGCCCGTGCAAACCCCATATGTTGAACTGCAGCACAACTGGTAACCACCAGGATGATGGTGAAGGTTCTCACTTCCCATGCAGGAGGCCCCCAGTTCAGTTCAAATACATGGTGATGGAAAGAGAACTGACTCTGGGTGGGGAGCACATAATGCAACACATAGGCGATGTCATGTAGAACTGTACCCCTGGAACCTATGTACTTTTTACCAACCAATGTCATCCCAATACATTTAACAATTAAAAAAATAAGTTAGAGATAAAAATATTAATTCAGAGAAACGTACATTATAATGTGGTCAGCCCCGTTGGTTATCAAACCCATTTAAATTTCAAAGAGGAGTTATCAGTGTACAGTTGTGTGTGTGGATAAATGGACATAATTGGGCTCCTGGCAGTCCTAAACTTGGGCAAATATATGTGAAGGCAAATAAGCATAGGTGACAAAATAAAATATCCCTATACTCTTTAAAACAGCAATTCCATTTCTAGAAATATGTAGATGATTTAGTATGTATATTGTGACAACCGATCCTATCAAAAATTGGAAAAAAAAATCCTAAATGTCTATCCATAAGAAATGTTTTAAATTTTTTCTGCCTAGTTAGTATAATAGAGTGTTGAGCATTCTTTAAAGTGTATGAGATATTGACATGGAAATACACCCTCAATATGACAAGTAATATAAAAACAAATGCATATATTATCCCATTTTTTTACAGTATACACTTTGGAGGTAAACTAAACTGTGGTTATAAAGGAGAAAGAATGACTGAAGTATTTTCTCTTTACATACCTCAAGGTTGTCCTAATTATTAACACTTTAAATTAATACATTTAAATTGATAAGTATAAAACAGATTCTTTCATGCTGACTTATTTTGCTTAATAATATAAAAGTGAAAGGAACAAAGAAACAAAGACTCATGGACACAGTCAATAATAGTTTAGTGGTTACCTGAGGATGGGGGGGAGGTGGGGGGAGAGATGGGTGGAAGAGTAGGGAGGGGGAATCAAACACACGGTGATGGAAAGTGAGCTGATTCTGGGTGGTGAGCACATAATGCAATGTATAGACAATGTCATGTAGAATTGTACACCTGGAAACAATGTAATTGATATCAATTAATATCACCCCAATAAATTTAACAAAACAAAATGACTTTATGGAGGAGAGGGGGGAGCTAAATATATGGTGATGAAAGGAGTTGTATACCTGGAGCATATGTAATTATTACTAACCAATGTAGCCCTAATAAATTGAATAATAAAAGAAAAAAATTACTTTACCCAAATTTAATAATAAAAAAAGTATAAAACAATATCTTACTTTAAAAAAAAAAAGAGAAAATAAACCTAAGAGTGGGAAAACACAGAAAAAATCAGAAATGTAAATAATAAATAGAAGAAGAATGTTTGATCTTCCAAGTAGTTAAACAAATTCAGAATCCCAGAGTGATAGACCATTTCCACACATCCAATTCTCAGAAATTAAAAATTAAAAATGGATGAGATGGCATAATACCTTTTGGGTAATTGGGAATTAATTAGGCAAACCTTAGCAAGTACACTGAAAATGCCTTACCTTCTTTTTCTGAGATATTCCACAATCAGGAATCAGTATGAAGAAAACAGCAAGAGATTAGACAATAATTTATTTACAAAGATGTTTACCACCATGTTGCTTGAGGACACTTGAAATAAAAAGGAAAGAAAATAAGTCAATAAATAGACACTAATCCAATGTTATGTATCTATAGAACTTTTGAGTCAGAAGATTCTGGCAATCAAGACAGCATCAGGATTTGGCATATTAAACATGAAACAAAGGTGGATAGGGCTTGCAAGGGGTGTCTAGTACAGTCAAAAATCAACTTACACTCCTTTAGAGTCTACTGGGGGCAAAGATTCTTTTCTAATGTAAACAGTTTACTAAGAACTCCTTGCTCTATGCCCCCAGAAAGTTGTTTTAACCTGGGGCCCTTCCATTTACATAACCCCTAACCCAGCTACAAGTCCCACATACAGAAAAATAATTTTCAGAGGACTAGGAAGAAAGAAACAGCATTTGGAAGCCTTATTTTAGAAAGAAAAGGCTTCAGCGACTGTCCATTGATAGAAACTATTTCAGAACCAAAGAGTCTAAAGGAAAATCATATGTAACGACTACAGAGTCATAAAAATATTTATATAAAAAGGCAAAAAACAAAACAAAACAAAAGCAAGTTCACCATTTCCAAAGCAAAATTGCCTCTGAGGTCATCATTCTTCATTTGGTTTTAGCCTGACAAGAATCTATAGTTGGCTATGGGCAAGTTACACAAAATAAGTGGGTTCCAGACCTTATTTATTAGTGTCTATATAATGACTTCTACTGAGCAGAACCAAAGGTAGAGGGGATTGGTGGGAAAGCCAATTCTCTAAATAGGCATCTTTGATTAGAGGGAGCTATCACTGAAGAATGAATGATGTTATTCTCTGGCTTTTCATTGCAAAACACGTTGTGAAATCTAAAGCCCCTAGATTTGGCACTGCAGCTGGAACACAAAACCAAATTTAAGAACACGAAGGCAATTGCCTTTCTGAAGCTTCCAGGGATGTTTAGGAACTTAAAATAACAATACAAGATTATTCACTTTGTTTCTTCATTTTGATAAAAAAAAATCCTGGGGTAGAAGTAAAATCAATCAATCAATCAACAATAAACGTTTTTCCAATGGCTATTAGTTAGTGGTTATTTAAGTGAGAAGGAACAGGACCAAGGTTTAATGGCCAAAACATGTCCATGTAAGGGAAGCACTTCAGACTAGAGAACACCATCTGAAAAAATTAGAATTAACAAACTACAACCCTAACATAGGTTGAAAATAATGTTTCTTTCCACCAGCCTTCATAGAAAACCTCATAATTCATGCCTACTGGCTGGAGTACACAGAAGGGTTTTCTTCAGTGATGGAGAACAATTAGACGCACACTAAGCATTGATCCGATCCATCCTAAAAACTCTTAAAAATCTAAGTAACTCCACTGAATCTCACAATACCTGAATCAAGAAGATAGAGATTGAATATTTAGTGGTTTTAACAAGATAACATCCAAAATGTCTGTCATTCTTTGTTGCATTCAGATTTTATATTCCACATATCCTGTCATCTATCAAAAGGCACATTGGTTGTTTCCATGACTTGGCCACCATGAACAGTACTGCGGACATAGTCAATAGTTTAGTGGTTTTCCAAGGGTAAGGAGGGAGGGGGTGGGAGGAGAGAGGGAAAGCTAAATATATGGTGATCGAAAGAAAGCTGACACTGGGTGGGGAACACATATCGTAACACATAGATGAAATACTGCAAAATTGTACACCTGGAACCTATGTCATTTTTACTAACCAATGTCACTCTAATAACTTTAACAATGAAAAAAAATGTCTGTCATTCAATCCTGGACAAACAAAGAAACATGAAAATGCAACACAGAATGAAGAAAAATAAATAAATCAACTGAAACTGATCTAGAACTGACACAGATATTAGAATTACTGGGGTGGGGGGGATAATGTCACAATGGTTAGCATAGTAGCATTCCATATGTTTGAAAATTTAGGTGGAGACATTGAAGTTATAAAAGATATCAAAATCAAACTTCTACAGATGGAAACTGTAATGTGAGATAAAAACAAAACACGATGGAATCAAAGAGAAAATAAACATGATATAATAAAATACTAGTGAAATCAAAGCCATAGACTAGAAACTATTATCATAAAAATCTGAACATAGAGAACACAGTTTAAAAGGTCAATAAGCTGTGAGAAAACATCATGTAACATAACGTGACATTGTGTATACATGGCATATGTCTCTCCAGAACTCTGAAGATGTAATGTGAAAATTTTTCAAAATTTGATGAGAAGTGTAAACACCCACATCCAAGAAGCTTAATGAACCTAAGGATAAGAAACTTAAAAGAAAATCATACACTGCTGGTGGGAATGTAAACTGGTACAACCACTATGGAATTAAAAAAAAAAAAAAAGAAAAGAAAATCAATCCTCATCGTCAAAATGCCCAAACCAGGTGATAAAGAGAAAGTTAACAGCATCCAGAGAAAATGAAGACTCATTACACACAGAGGAGAAAAGATACAAATGTTAGCAGATACATCCTTGAAACTGCAATTGAAAAAATAGAGTAAGGTCTTGATAGTACAAAGTCCCACCTTATCCATGGTTTCATTTTCCATTGTTTCCAGTTGCCCAGGTTGAATCATGGTCTAAAAATATAAGTGGAAAATTCCGGAGGTAGATCTTTCATAACTTTTGAATTGTGAGCTGTTCTGAATGAACAGTGTGATGAAATCTTGGATGGTCCCACTCCAGGCTGCATGGGACGTGAATCATCCTGTGGTCTAGTCACTACCTCACAGTGTTGCTGAGTAGCCATCTTGGTTATCAGAGAAAGAGAGGGAAAAACCACATTCACATAGCTTTTAGTATAGTAGATTGTTATAAATACTAGTTATTGTTGTCACAGTCTCTTACTGTGCCTAATTTATAAATCAAACCTTATCATAGGTATAAATGGGTAAATATAGTAAATATAGGGTTCAGTACTATTCACAGTTTCAAGCATCCCCTGGGTGGGGGTGGGGGGTCTTAGACTCATCTCTTACAAATAAGGGGGTGGGGCGGTATTGTCCTAAAAGAAGAAAAACCTGAACCATAGAATTCTACACACTTTCAAAAGAGGTAAAATGAAGAGTTTCTTAGACATTCAAAAGCTGAATGGAAAGCAGGGAGCTAAATTATTGCTCCCTCCACTGAAGCCATCATTAAATTGGAAAAAGAAAAAAGAAAAATGAACAGATCCGCTTTTTCAGAATTTTAGAATCTAACCAAAATCTTACAGCAATCAGGGGAGTACTTATTGAAGGAAAATCTACTGAATTTGGGCTCTAGCGCATCGTGACAATTCGCTTACCTATGTACCAGCCACTATGGAGAGAGCATATTCCTACTGTAGCTTGCTTAGGGGAGAAATGTAAACTTTGTTGTAAAAAATGGTCATTGTGCATTTGGTGTAGTCAGGCAGTTCCTTAATGGAGGGGTGCAGAAGCTAATGTTTGTTTTTCCCATGTTTGTCTAGGATGGCTAGGAAGCAGAGACAACATTCAAATTGGGGAAAATATTTTCAAATCTTGTATTCAGTGTCTCGTCCACAGAATATATCAAAAGCCCCTCCAGCTCAATGGCAGAAAGATAAACAATCTAGCTTGAAAAATCAGTAGAGTGACTTTTCAATATTCCCAACACCATTTAATGAAGAGGCTTTCTTTTCCCCAATCAGAAAGCCATGTGCAAAATAACAAAACTAGATTGCGATCTGCCACCATACACCAAAGTGAACTCAAAATGGACCAAAGACTTAAAACATCAGACCCAAAACAATAAACTGCATAGAAGAAAGCATCAGTGCTGAACTGATGGACCTTGGGTTCAGGGAGGACTTTATGAATCTGACCTCAAAGACAAGGGAAGTAAAAGCAAAAATAAATGAATGGGACTTTATCAAACTAAAAAGCTTCTGCGCAACAAAAGAAACATCAGCAAAACAAAGAGGCAACCAACTGAATGGGAGAAGAGATTTGCAAAGAACATCTCCAATAAGGGGCTGTTATCCAAAATATATAAAGAACCGATACAACTCAACAACAAATTCAAACAAACAATCCAATTTTAAAAATGTGCAGAGGATCTGAACAGACATTTCTCCAAAGAGGACATACAGTTGGCCAATAGAGATAAGAAAAGATGCTCAATGTTGCTAATCATCATGGAAATGCAAATCGAAACCACACTGAGACAGCATGTCCCACCTGTCAGAAGGGTTATTATAGAAAATTCACCAAACTACAACTGTTAGTTGCTTGTGGAGAAAAGGAAACCCTTGGGCACTGTTGGTGGGATTGCAGATTGGTGCAGCCACTATGGAAAAACAGTATGGAGTTTGCTTCAAAAGAATTCAAAATAGAGTTATCTTATGACCCAGCAATTCCACTTATGGGCATTTATCCCCAGAAAATGAAAACACTCAATTGAAAAGGTATATTCACTCCTATGTTTACTGCAGTATTATTTACAATAGCCAAGATGTGTCCTTTGATAAGTGAATGGAGAAAGAAGATATGGGGTGTGTGTGTGTGTGTGTGTGTGTGTGTGTGTGTGATGGAATATTATTCAGCAAGAAAAAAGAATGAAATCCAGCCATTTGCAACAACATGGATGGGCCCAATGCATTATGGAAGTAAAATGAGTCAGACTGAGACAGAAGAAATAAAACACATGATTTTACTGATATATGGAAGTTCTCAAAAAAAAATCAAAACAAATGAACAAAGCAAAACACAAAACAAACTCACAGAAACTGAGCTAATAGCTACTAGAGGAGGGTGTGGTGATTGGATGGGTAAACAGGTGAAAGAGAAGATAGTCAATAATACTGTGATGAGTTTTCTCAGTGACTTAGAGGGGCGGTCCCATCGTAAGGTATAGAAATGTCAAATCACTATGTTCTACACCTGAAGCTAATATAATAGTCTATGTCACCCATACTTTAAAGAAGAAAGAAGATAAAGACATACAAGAGTTAACTACAGACCAATATCCCTCATGAACACACACAGGGATCCTCAGCAAGACACCAGCAGATTAAATCCAGCAATACATAAAAGGAGTTATGCAACACACACTTGAATGCAGGATCTGCTTGAAGGGGATTTATCTTCAGGCAGATATGTCTCCGGATTAGATAGGGTGAGGAAATCCTGTGATCATCTGGAAAGAACTGAATGGCCCAGGCCTCTCTGTTAACTGTGCCTTTCTTCATTCTTCTCCCCTGTTATTTTCAGTAGGTCTCAACCAGAAACTGTACTGGGCAGAAAAGGGATTTTAGCCTTTCTTTCTTTCTTTCTTTCTTTCTTTCTTTCCTTCTTTCTCTCTCTCCCCATCTCTCTCTCCCCATCTCTCTTTCTTTCTTTCCTTCCTTCCTTCCTTCTTTCTCCTTTATTCCTTCTTCCTGCTTTCTCCTTCCTTCTTCCTTCTCCTTCCTTCCTACCTTCTTCCTTCTTTCTTCTTACTTCCTTCTTCCTTCTTTCTCCTTCCTTCCTTCTTCCTTCTTTCTCTTTACTTCCTTCTTCCTTTTTTTTATTCCTTCCTTCCTTCCTTCCTTTCTTCCTTCTTTCTTTCTTTGACAGAAGGTGAGAGAGAGAGAGAGAAGGGAGTAGGGCCCAGAGCAGTCTCTACAGTTGTGCATCATTCACTGTGACATGGTTTCATTCCACAAGGTTAGACGTGGGGCCATGTTGGGGAGCCTCATGCATGGGAGGTGGGAACCTTAGCCACCAAGTCATCCTGGTGGTTGCCAGTTGTGCCACAGTTCAACGTACGGGTTTGCATGGGTGGGGACTGGGAATCAAACCCCAGACCTCATAATTACAAGGCAATTGCTCAACCGCTGCCCTATTCTGGCCTCCCTCTGTATTTTTTTTTCTTACACTTTGTATTTTGTCTGTGCCTGAAAGACATTTATATGTGTGTTTATGGGGACAAAGGTGTTATCCTCTGTGGTGTGTGTCACACTTTCACACCATGAAAACTTATCTTACCCTCATGGCAGGAGTGTTCCCTTTGAAGAACCCCACTGGACACTCTCTTGGGGTGAAGTCATTTACTGTCTATCTCCCAAACCTCTTTTCAGTCCACACTTCTTTCCTGAGACCTACATATCCAGGTATCTGCTGGGCACATCTGCTTTCTTCTACAAATAGTCTCAGGAAATGGTAACTGCATATACTAGCCACGTGGCACTGGTCAGTCCCTGCTCCCTGTCCCCCTGCTGCCCCAGACAGAATCCTGGTTGTTGCTGGTCCTAGGTCTCCCTTCACATTTCCTTATAATTTATATCTTCCCACCATCCCGGTTGCACACCGGTTCCCTCTGTTCTAGTCTCTGCTACAGTATTGTGGCTCCTTTGTGATATGCATCACAACGTGATTATTTTTTCTTTTAGATTTATTTTATTGGGTGGGGGGCAGAGCAGTCTCCATAGTTGTATGTCATTAGTAGTGACATGGTTTCATGTCACACAGGTGGACGTGCGCTGCACGGGCAGGAACCAAACCAAAAAAGGCAAGAACCTTCACCGCCATCCCAACGGCTACCAGGTGCGCTGTAGGTCAGCATGGGGGCTGCACGGGCTGGGGATGGGTTTCAATCCTTGGACTTTGAGATTGCCAGGCAAGCTGTCCACCTGCTGAGCTACCCCAGCCTCCCCACAGCATGATTATTTAGTGACTTGTTTGTTTGCTTGTGGCCCTTGTCCTCTATACCATTTCCCCTCACGAGACATTTCTGAGACCACGGCTCTTCTCATGACAGCCCCAAGCACAACGCCTGCCATGTCATGTGCAATACATAGTTACTTTGTCCTTTCTCAAGTGGCATCCCAAGAGAGGTCCCCTAGTGGGTGCCACTGCCTCTCCTTATTCCACCTGCCCCCAACCTCCATCTAGCCTTATCTCTGACTCCAGTTGACCTTTCTGACCCCGTGTGTGCCCAAAAGCCAGCAGGCTGCCCTGTGGGTCTGGGAAGAACTAGAAGCCCTCCCTTTTCAGTGTGTGTCCTTGGGCCTCCTTTGGACAAGTATGCCGTGTCCCCCTGGGGACCCCGGAGGGGTGGAGGGCCAAGATCCAGTCTCCTCCCTTCATCCTCAGCAGCCCTGCCTGGCTGCTTATTCTGGATGAGCACAAAGTGGCTAGGCTGCCAAACAAGTCCGATGGCTTGTTTTCTCGTTCAAAATGAACGAGTTTCCTAAAGGGAAATGCTTTCAGGCACATTGCAGACATTGCTCAATATTTGCCGAACACATGCATGGGAATTCTCTTACTCAATCCTCCAGGCCTGCCGTTGGGGCCCGTATGGGGGCTCAAGGTTGAGGCTGCTGCTGCCTGTGCGGACAGGAAGGAGCCAGAAAGATTCACATTTCATGTGGGGGCCTCGGGGCCTCTGGGCTGGGAGCATGCGTGCTATCCGAGGCAGGCTCTAGGGAGACCCCCCTTCCCCTGCTCACTATGGAAACCAGGACCGGCCTCTCCTCCTAGTCCCGCGTCTGCCAAGAACGGCCGATCCCACAGCTGTGGAATCTGCTGCATGTTACAAAGTTTGAAGGAAGTCACCAGCAAAACTGTGCACGGGGAAGGTTTTCAGTTCAAACTTCACTGACTTTCTGCCTCCAGGGACTGTGATGTATAGAATCTCGGGTTAGAGGGGGCCCCCTTTGTGGTTTTATTTAAGGAGCTGTTTGGTAAACTTCTAGCTTGTGCTGTTAAGAGAGGAGTCATTGCCAGGATCCATGGAGAAGCCCAGCAAGGCATAATCTGCCCTCAGCATTCCCAGAGTGCAACTGGAGCATCATCCCCAAATCATGACCCTTGAATTAAAGGTCTGGAGGCCTCTTGAGTACTGAATTCCTCTTCTTCCCGGGAGGTCACCTGTCCTCTTCCTTATGGTCATACAAATATGCCTCTGAGGCCAGTGAGTAGGCACCTTATTAGGTAGCCATGAAGCTATGGACCCTCCTGTGACACATGAGCAGGTGCATTGTCTCTACCTAGAGGTTGTCCCCAGCTGGACATTTTCCCACCTCCCTCTCCGTAAACTGTCTTCTTGATCGGAAATGGAACCTCTTCAACAGACCTCGTCCTAATAAAGAGGGGCTGTGTGCATGAGCATTACTAGGATCTACCTTGGACTTGGCTCCAAACTTGGGCATCAGTTCCAACACCTTAAACACTGAACAAGCTTCCTGTCAGAAGTGAGGTGTGGGGGAAGCTGGGATGGCTCAGTGGGTTCAGTGCTTGTCTGCAGGCCCGGGGTCTGAGGACTGAGTCCCGGCCCTAGCCTATGTGGGCCCATATGTTGAGTTGGGGGCATGCCTCCCATGTGGGACACCCCCAGCTTGGTTCCCACCCTACACGGCCCCCTGCCCACCTGTATGGTATGAAACTATGTTGAAAACTGATTATGTACAACTACAGAGACTGCTCTGCCCACCTCCTCTGCCTCTCTCTGTCTCTGTCAAAAACAATACAATAAATCTTTAAAAAAAAAAAAAGAAGTGAGGTGTGGTATGAGCTGGGATAGAGGCAGGGTGCTGATGTTGGCCACAGGCAACTTCACCAGAGTGAGGTCCAGTCCAGCTCAGAAAGGGGCTGAAACCTAAGCTCTGACCTGAGTGCTGAGGTCTTGCTGAAAAAGGAGCTTTTATAATTTTGTAATTGTTGTAATAAAAACATTTATCAATGTTTTATGATTGCATTTATCCTTCTGATCTACAAGTGTGTTCATGCACTCATAATTGTTGTGCCCAAGTTGGCCATTCAATTTCACGAATCCACTAAATCCTGGAGGGTGAAATAGGAGGCTGCAACGTTAATAACCTTCCAATGGCAAACGTTATGGCCCAGGGGCAAAGCTGTGTGAGGTTTTAGTAACAGGGTCACACTTTTAATTATGAAAAACACTGTAAATAAACTGAACAGTTAACCCAAATGTTTAAAAAGTAACAAATATCCAAGTAGAAGGAAAAACAAGAAGAAAATGAATGGATATAAAATTCAAGAAGTGAAGATCATTTTTAAGCAGAACGGGGGCAATAAATTAATCCAAGAGCCATTTTTTTTTAAGATTTATTTTTATTGTTTTTGACAGAGAGAGATACAGAGACAGAGA